>JAJIYU010008795.1:0-17615 GCA_030144865.1 Tinospora cordifolia | reverse complement strand
GATTTGAGGCATTTGAAACCTCACACCAGAGGCTACAAGAAAGTATAAACCTCAACCCCTAACCTCTGTATGCCTAGTTTTATGTCCATGCCAAGATGCCTAGTTACATAAAGGTTTTTGGTACTTAGAAAATATTTTGAAGTGTTGATATGTGCTAGGTGCAAGGTGTATTTGAGAAGTGATCTTTGCCCTATTTTGCTTAATGATTTAGAAGAATACTTGGACTGTTAATGGTCTAAAATCTGAGCCTTAAAACACATATGAGAGAATACATCAAATCAATGGGGTAGTAGAGATGTTTAGGCACTTGGAAACCATAGAGAACTTGAACATTTGAACAATCCGTTACATTACAGAGAAGTAGGAGACTAGTTGACTGATCAAAATTGAGTATTTTGAACTGAAATTTGGTGGAGTGGTCACTATACATGTCAAGATTATGTGTACCAGATTTTGTCTCAAACTAAATTGGGTAACTAATACACCTACTGATTGCCTGTCACATAGGATATGAGATTTCACAGTCCATATTACTACACTTAGAAACCATAGAAAATGGTGTCCAATAATCAAAATCTAAAATTTTGGTGAATGTTTAGGAAGTGAGAATGAAATTGGAAAAGTTTCACGCAAATCTGACATACGAATTGATCGCAGAAAAATCGACAAATTCACTGCGCAAAGAGATCAAAAAGCTTGAATTTGGGCTAAGTGCTGAAATTTGGGGAATTTGGCCTAAATGGCCCAATTTTGACCTAATTTGACCCAAATTGACCAAAGATGACCAAAATTGATCATGTTAACCAATTTTAACTAAGTGTAACTAGTTGACCAAGTTTGACCAATTGACCAGACTCAACCAAATCGAATATGGGTCGATCAGACTGATTAGGGACAGTGGAATAAGATATTAAGCCACATCGTAAAGAGAACTAAAATTAAGTTTAAATAATGCAGATTTGACTGAGCACTGCGAGACTGGGCTTGTTATCGATAGGACATCGGTATGTGGGACCTGAGCTGAATAGTTTGATTCAAGTGTTTTCTGTAATTTGTTTTCTTTGCATAAAAACTTGTATGAAATGACATAGTTTAAATGGTTTCATGAGATTAAGATACATCTGATTTATTTGAAATGTATAAATGTATATGGGTAATGAGACCATAAGCTCGAGGGCCAAGCGTTGGGGTCAGGGTACACGATGTGATTAGGATTTAGACTCGAGGGTCGAGAGTCGGGGTTAGGGCATATGATTAGTGCACCTAGCCTCAGAACCCGCTCAAGTCATGACACTTGAGGGCCGAACATCGGGGTTAGGGTAGTCAATGAGTACGCCTAACTCAAGACTCGCTTGAGTGGTCGATACACCTGATTAAGGACCATAGGTTGGGTTTGCTGATTTAACCCTAGCTTGGATACAGTTTTTACTAGCATGTATTTGAGATATTTTCTATAACTGTGCACTATTTATAACTGCTTTTATACTTTGCCACGCATTTGCACTACATCATTTTACTATTCATGCATACATGCACTATTGTGGGAATGTTGGTTATAGATAACACTCTGGTCCTGTTATTCACTAAGCTATGTTGATTTTTAGACTTGCTACTCTACTAATATTTCAAGTGGTTTGATGGCTGATAAAGGGAAGGGCGTGGTGATTGCCTAGTTCCCTGATGACTCTTTTTTTTTTCTTTCCTGGTCCTTTTTATTTGAGGTTGATCATTTTTTGTGTATGTATATATGGTCAGCTATGTATTTTGAACAAGACAGATATGTAATAGAATGATTACTCTTCTAAATGTTTACTTACTTTCACTCTTGAGTCTTAAAATTATTCTGTTATCACTTGTTGTTGGGGTTGGAGAGGCTTAACAGTGGTTGGGCAAACTTGACATGGTGAGTAAGTTCATCGGGCCACTATGCCGATTTGGCCACCCATCAGCCTAGGGAAGGGGTCCTGACATTATGCCTGACTCATGACCCATTCGAGCGATGACCATAGGGTTAGATTTGATGATTTGAACCCTAGTCTTGATACAGTTTTGAGTAGCATGTATTTGAGATGTTTTTTTATAACTGTTGCACTATTCATAACTACTTTTATACTATTCAAGCACTGCATCATTTTACTGCTCATGTATACATGCACTATTTTGGAAATGTTGGTTATGGTTAACATTCTGGTCTTACTACTCTCTGAGCTATGTTGATTTTTAGACTCACTACTCTACTAAAAATTTTAGGTTCTTTGGCGACTGATAGAGGGAAAGGCGTGGTGATTGCCTAGTTCCCTAACGACTCCTTTTTTCTTTTCTAGTCTTTTGTTTAAGGTTGGTCATTCTCATGTATGTGTATATATGGTCAAATGTGCATTTTGGACAAGGCAATATGTAATATGATAATCACTCTTCGTACATTTGCTTTTTTCACTTTTGAGTCTTTCAATTATTCTAATATCACTTGTTGTTGAAATTGGAGAGGCTTAACAATGGTTGGGCAAACTTGACATGGTGAGTGAGTTCGTCAGGCCACTGTGTTGGTCAGGCCGCCCTTTGGCCTAGGGAAGGGGCCCCGACGGAAAGAACAAGAAACCGAAAAAAAAGGTGGTCTTCACAAAGAAACAACGAAAAAAAAAGAAAAACCATGTGCGTTTCTATGTGTTGAAGAAAAAAGAAGATGAAAAAAAAGAGAAAAAAATGCAGCTACACTTTGGGCGTAAAGAACAGAGGAAAGAAAAGAAGATCGAAATGAAGACGAGTTGCATGAAGAAGAACCAACTGCTCTGTGCGATCCATGCATAAAGGAGAAGGAAGAAGAAGCAGCCCTGCTGCTGCGTCTTCGCCGCTAACAAACAAAGGAATAAGAAGACGCAATTCATGCTTGAAGATGAAGTAGTTGCTACGTGAAATCAGATTTGTCGGCTGCTATTGCTGCTGCGCAAAGAACATAGGAAACGAAGAGGAAGAAGAAGATCGATGTGTTCTACTGCGAAACGAAGAAGGAGGAACGCCAAATCTAGTGCAATCCGCGCAAACTAAGAAGAATAGCTGCTTTTGCGTCCTTGTTGCTATTGCTGCATTTATGCACGAAATGAAGAAGAAGAACATCTGCTGCTATGTGTCGCACAAAGAAGAAGAACAAAACCAACACCTTGATATTGGTGCATTTCTTGCTCAATAAAGAAGGAAGAACGTAAATCTGCAATCTATGCATGAAGAAGGAACCCCAAATCACGATCTCCCTACTTGCTTGTTTCGAATCTCATTCTTTTGATTTTTGTGGGGGTTTTGGAGGCATTTGAGCATTCGCAACCAAATCTGTGAGCTTAGACCTGTGAGGACACTGTTGTGCAAATGAGGAACAGTGCAGGATGTGATCCATGGAAAGTTTCAACATGCAAAACTATTTCGAACATGGTGAGCTTCATTTTCTCTATGGAATGGGTGATTTAGCATCTCTATGTGTTGTATTCTGATGTATGGATGGTTACGCTTTGAACAAAATAGATCCAAGGTGTTGAGGTCTCACTGTTGACGAAGAATGAAGGGGAAAACGCAAAGCAATGAGGTATCACATTTTTATTCCAAGATCTTTACACTTGGGGGTTTAAAAATCTATGTTTAACTTACTGTGAATGAGAAAAACAAAAATTTCACATTTAGACCCTCGCATTCGAAAACATTTGTAGGTGAAGCCCTCACAAATAGCCCTTCGCATTGAAACCTTTGCAATTCGAGATCTCTCAAATTTTTGAATGCTAACATTGTTATCTTGCGTTTTCGAAGCCCCCGCATTTTTATTTTATTTTATTTTATTTTGGAATGGGTTTGATGTGCAAAGTATTAAAGGGAATGACGAATAGTCGCATGCTCACGCGAAGGGGTTTCATTTCAAAAACATTTATCTCGCGAGTACCTTAAGATGTCCATGCCCCAAGGTTTGTTTTTGTTAAATTTGATTTGAATGTGAGACCTTCTCATTTTTTTTTAATGCTCCAGACTTAGGTTCCATTTCTTTATTAATACTATTGCAAATTATTTTTATAAAAAATTTTATTTTTTTAGATGCATTAGAGGTGAAATAACATATTGTTGGGCACATCAAATAGTGTGTATCCACTCAAGGGATCTCGTTTCAAATATATATATATATATATATAAACCTTGCAAGTACTTTAAAAATAAAAATATAATGAAATAAAAATATCCAAGCCTGAGAAACTATTTTAAATTTGACTCAAATGAGTTGTAGAGGCATTAGACTCGACATATTGATTTTAATCTTTCAAATTAAAAATCAAGGAGTGGCGAAAGGGCTGCGCAAAAGCGCAAGGTACTCGAAAAATAAGGTGGGTGTGATTATTGTACTCCTTAATATTATATTAGATTTTTAAATATCAAATATGATGTTTGTTTACTTAGAGGAGTACTTAGAAGCATGCTAGGATTGCTTGAAATAAATAAAATGATTGGGCTGCTTAAATTGAATGTTGAAACTTCATGATAAATGCTTAGTTACTCGTTATGGTTACATGCTTAGGTAATAAGGCATAATTTATTTGCTTTAAATTACATGGATGCCTAGTATAATTGATTTATATGTGTTTGAAGTATCATTATGATGTGTGATTTGCAATGTAATTGTAAAACTAAAGAAGATTAAATTAAGACTCAAACCATGTAGCAGGGTGATGACCGGCCTTTGGGTGTTATCATAGGTGTCCACTCCTAGATTGATTGTGGAGCTGAGTGTTACTTCGGACCTCACGCCTCGTTAGGGTCCTAAAAGGTAATCGGCCCTCAGGTGTTACCTTCAGATTCGCTCCCGAACCACAGGGGGACACCGAGGCCACAAACCTTTCGGTCTTAATTGCGATGAAAAACAATAAAGTGTTTGAAACGCCCTAATGTAATGAAAGTGTTTGCATATTTTGTATTTTGGTCTGAATAATGCTAGTGATGTGTTGTATGATCTACTAGGCTCTCGAGCTCACCCCACATTTTCATTTCAGGAGATAGTTAACACAGTGCGAGTTGACTATCTCTAGGTGACTCCGAGTATTTGGAGAAACCTCAATGGGGAGGTTGTTATTGTCTCTTTGTTTATAATATTTTGTACATAATTTGAACCAGACATGTGTCCCATACTTTTGGACTAATCATTGTATATATGTGATTAAATATTTTTGGTTTAATTCAGAGATCTTTAAATTGTTTAAATTTGAACTTGAAACATTTTATTTTACTTGAAATTTCACTGACATATTTCATTTGCTTAAGAATTTTAATTCAGTGAAAAAAAAGGTTCATGTCCACTTAAATTGATTTTTACATTACTTGAATGAAAGAAAGAGATAGAGAGCGTAGATGAATTAAGTAGCGCTCTGGCTCTTGGCGAAAGACCGTTTCGTGGCATCTCCTGCTGGACAGGTCCACATTTCTGCGCAAAGCCCGAGAGACGCATGGACTTGGGGAACTAGGGTGTTACATCAACAAAGAAAAGAAGTAGTATATATTTGTGAGTACTTTTTTTAATTTATTTACTTAAGCATGTGCATTACGTAAGCATAGTTCATACATGTACATTATTGATTTTTGGTATGTATGGTTTATCAAATTTTATGTTTATTTTAAACTTTCAAGATGTTGTCTGGGTTTGTAAATTTGACTTCGTGAGCTTACATGTCGCTGCGATAACACTGTATGTAAACAATAGGCCGATAGACATAAGTTTCTGATTTTAGACCACCTGGCTCATGAGAATTCTAAGGTTGGCCATATATATTTTACTAATGTATGATGATGATCATCTTGTGTGATTTCATATCAGTTATGAATCAATATATGAACATTTGAGTGTAAATCCATATGTTAAGAATGTTACTTAGCGAGCACTGTGGTTAAATTTGGGCTCATTACTCTTTATTACATTTTACAGTTCTTTCTCGGTTGGATAAGGGAAAAGATTTACTTATTGAATGAGGTCAGATATGTTGTTAAGTTAGTCAATTAGATAGACTTTGGATATATTGATTTAGTTAGACTTTCGTTGTCTGTTATGTATACTATGGTTAAATGAATAATGTCTGTGTGAAGGTTAAGGCTTAAAAACTGTTGGGCGGGTAGTTGGAGTCATTTACACATTACGTTGTTGTGTTGATCGGGTCGCCTTAGGGATCCCAACATTATATTAGTGAGAAATATGATTTTCAATATATGTGTGTGTGTGTGTGTATGTATATATGTCTTTATTGGTTTTTAAGGAAGTCTAATTTTATGACTTTATATATAATCAGCTTATTTTATATACAACACTTTTTTTATAATTAAATATGCTTTTTATAACCACACCCACATATGTATATGTATGTATGTATGTATCTATGTATGTCTTTATTGGTTTTTAAAGAAGTCTAATTTTATGACTTTATATATAATCAGCTTATTTTATATACAACATTTTTTTTATAATTAAATATGCTTTTTATAACCGCACACACATATATGTATTATCTTTTTCAACTATGTTATTCACACTTTTTTTATGCACACTATATACATAATTTGTAGATTTGTTGTTGATGCTATTTGTTGAGGTAACCAATCTATAAAATAAGAAGTAAATACCTCGTAAACTATGAAATAAGTTATAACATAAAAAATAAGTTTCAAAGCAAACGAGTAAACATATATAAAATTAGAATTTAATATTTCGTAAACTATGAAATAACTAGATAAGAAGTAACATATTTATAAACTAAGTTTAAAAAATAAAGAAAAATAATGTGTAAAAATTTATTAAATTAGAAGTTAGTATTTCATAAGCTACAAAATACGTTATAAAATATATAACAAGTAACAAATTTCTAAAATAAATTGTAGACTAAATAAGGAGTAAATAATTTAAAATTTGAATTGAAAAATTTTCATATGCTACAAAATAAGTCATAAAATAGAACAAATTACAAAATAAATTTAAAATTAAATGAAGGAGTAAATAATTTATAAAATTAAAAGTTAATAATATTTGGTAAGCTATAAGATTATAAGCAAACATTTCATAAGCTATTTAAAAAAAAAAAAAAAAACCTCATTTTGGTTATTAATAATGACATGAAATTTCATATTTACTATATCAAATAGCACACAAAATGCTAGTTTTGCATCAAATTCATTATAGTGTGTGTGCTTGATATTGATTTTGCATGTTTGTTATGCTCATAATTATATTTGATGTGTGATGCTCGTTTTAATTGTTGGATTAATTTTAAATAAAATTTAAGTATACAGTATGTAATAGACCAAGCTACGATTTGTACGTTATTATTTTAATACCAGAATGGCCAGAGGTATGTTGTGTTGCTTTAACATAAATCCTCTTCATGCGTAAGTACGAAGAGTGACAAGGAAGTGAACATTTCCCTTTACATGCTTGTTTGGTGTTCTTGTTAAGATAATGAGATTGCATAGAATTGTTCATACTGGACAATTTAGATCTCATTTTTATGTTTAATTGTCGATATCTTCGTTGCATGGCCTTCTATAATGTTCTTTAGTTGTACATTAATAAATGGGTCTTATCAATTCGTTTATCAATACGTACACTTAGAGAATTGGGGAAAGATGCTAACTAATTTTCAACATAAATATAGTAATGTATCATTATCATTACATGATTATATATAGCAATAAAGAGTTATACACCCAGTGTCTCTATGTGACGTGAAATCGATCTTAGCCAATATCATCTCGAGCCACAATACCGTTCTCAACCTGTCACAACATACAAGAACAAGTACAATGGCGTATGTTCACTGCTCACCCATCCGAGGAACCCTCAGCCATCGCAGGCGACTCCATTAAGGACACCAAAGATGGGATTAAAAGATGTCATGTGGCAAATATGGCCACGTCCACAAGTCTCAACAGATGCCACCATTGCCCCGGTACGTAGATTCGGATTATTCCGTTAATCTTCTTTTAGTTTTAGTCATTTTCATTCCACACCAAATCATCATGCTATGTATATATCTCACGTAGCAAGTAATAGAAATAACTAGACATTATGTTTCATATTCAATCAAATACTGAAAGTATATAACCATACATTATGCTTCATATTCAAGCAAATACTGAAAGCATATAACTAGACATTATGTTCAATTGTCAATCAAAGCAATCAAGAATTACATCCATTCTAGCATGCATCTAACATCTAGGCTACACAAACATCATGCATTAAGCTTTAAGTCTACATAATACTAGTAAGCAAAAGAATCTGGCCCACCTATATATGTCGGATGATCTTTGCGCCTACTCGTGAAAATCAGTGCTCAAAGTCCAAAATTTGAAAATATAAATTTCATCATTTACTCAAAAGAGTTAAAAATCCATATTTCCCTTTTTTTCTTACCAACACATGAAACTATATTCATTTTTTTCCAAATTAAGAATAGAACATATTTAAAATTGACTACTACTTCACAAGATGAGTGGATCAAGTTTTTTTACCTATCCAAAGAATTGTACCTTCGAAAATCCTCCAAATGAAATTCCTCTGGATCCGTAAAAAATTGCAAATGAACTGTTAAAACTTCAAGAATTCAGTTCTAAATCCATAAACTCTTAATTTAGAAGGAAGATCTGAGCTTATTTGGTTCTGGATCACTTTATGTGTCAAGAACCATCAAATCCTTAGTTGTTGACACTGAATCTGTATAATTTTCTAAATGAATATACAGATCTTGAATTGAAATGATTAAGAGGATAAGATTCCTACCTCAGACCTTTAGATCCTCCTTGGATTAGCTCTAGATCGTCTCTTTGAAGCTTTGGGATGATTTGAAGAGATTTGCGAATGAAATGACAAGTTTAGGGCTTGAAAATATTTAAATATTGTGTAATTACCACGGTAGGCACTTTATTAACCGCGATCACTAAATTTTTCATTTTTTTTTATTTTTCCTCTAATGGCCGCAGTTGCCAATGACCGCAATTTTTTTCAACTATCCGACATTCCAATTTATTTTATTTTCATAAAATACCATATAATAAACATTTAAAACATATTTTCAAATATTTTTATATTTATTTTATAATTTTTAAAAATTCATTTTTGATATGTACGCATTTGAAAAAATTTGGGGTATTACATGCCCTCAGAGCAAAATGATCATTTCACTAAAATACTGACACATGTACACTAATAAAAGTGACAAGTGGAAAATTTTACAAAGTAGGACACGATTAAAGGACTGAGAAATTTTGTTAAAAATATTAAGAATCTATGGAATAAAAATTGAATTAGATTTAGTATATGTACGTGTAGATTCTAATAGACATAGAATATATTTAATTAATAAAATTTAGTGAACTTGGCATATAAAATAAGTCCAATAATCACTAATAAAATATAATATAAATAAATAGGTAAAACTTAATAAATGATTAAATTAGAATTAAAAAATCAATGGATAAGATGAATTAAAAAGAATAATCAGTGGACCCAAAATACTGTAGAACTATATACTAACATGTGACAAGTGTGTAGATTGAAAGTTTGATAAGAAAACATAGAAGGAGCATGGGAATACCCCTGTGGACGTCCAAAGTATAGGAGGGTTAAAAAAGATTTTGATGAGTTTGATTTTAAATAGGACTCTAAAGATAAACATTATCTAAGATATTCTATCTGCAGATAACCATCTAAACTTATCCTAAAATATCTCAAATTCTATCCCAAATATGGCAGGCGTACAATTCTCTTTGGATAAACCTCCAAGACCACAATTTTGAGAGTTCAAATCCAAGTAAGATTCAAAGTTTTAGGGATTTAGATAAGATATGAACATGATTTTTTTTTTTTTTCATAACTATTAAAAAATCTACCTAAACTAGCCTAAATTCTATCCTAATTAAGTGGAATGATTTATGGTTCCATCATGGCACGATTTTGATCCTTCCCCCATGTCGCATAGGTAACTTGGAAATAGATAAGTTAAACAAAGGGTTAGATAGGAATAAGTCTAAGTGGTTAAGATCAAATCAAACACAACCATCAAGATAATCATCAAAACCCCTTGGTTTATATCCTTTCATTTGGTGGTCGATTTCTCTAAATTTGCCTAATTATTTGTGCGACTTCTCTTCCCCAAAGTTAAGCAAGTTGACTCCATATAATCACCATATAGACTACCCTTGCTTAGGAATAACAAGAATTTGTTTTACCTTACATTACTCTTTTAGGTTGGTTCGTTATCAAATTTCACACCACATTATACCTTCTCCACTCCAAGAACCACAACAAAACCACCTCCTAGAGGTAATTTCCCACAGCCTCTGAACACTCTTTGAATTTTGGCCAATTTGAAATCAATTGGAGCAACACAATAAGAATCGTGAGAGGGTATAAAATTTCAAACCCTTCCTTATAAAACTTTGTGTTTATAATATGTTAGATTAGGATTTTTAGCATAAGAAATTAAACTATTACAGATTAATGCATGACTATATGATTTACAAATGATAAAATACATGTTTAGTCCAAATATGCATGCATGTAGTATAAAACACAGTACTTGATTATATTTCTTGTGAAATTAAAATAAATAGCATTGAGTAAATCAATTGAGATGCTAGAATAATTCTAAATATGATTAAAAGTAAATCTTTGATTTTTTTAATGTAGAAAAATACTTTTTTTCATATAAATAAACTGATTGGTGGTATAGTTCTAGTAATTGAGAAAAGATGCAATAGTAAATGGTTAATATTAAAGGTTCAACTTTATTTTTGAAAATTTTACTTGCTGGAAATTATGTTAAAACTTAGGTTAAAATATTAATTTTCACAAAATTAGTGTAAGGAATAAAAATCGTACACTATGGTACAAGCATATGCCAAAATAATTGAAAAAAAATTAAGTAATTAATTAATTAATTTTAAAAAATTCAGAAAACTAAATCGCTAGAAATCTCATTATAAATCAGTTAGAAATAAAATAATAATTGATATCAATAAGTTATGACATTGTGATTTGAAAAGTAAGGTCGTTAAGACATTAATATATTTAATTGACAAAAATAAATATAAATTATGAAAAACAGAAAAATAAAAATATTTTTGGTAGAAAAATAAGAACTTTAACTTGCTAAACAATAAAATATAATAATTATAAAATAATGCAAATTTTAATAAAAATAGCAATACACATAAAAAAGGGTTCTATGTCTGAATAATGATTTTTAGATCCAATTACCATGCAAAATATGCATGGTAATTTAAATTAAATTTTTTAGGAATTAAATTAGTTAAGGAAAGGTCAAAAAAAAAAATCAGTTACAATGATTTTCATAAATGAAATATAATATTGGTTAAGTCCACAACAGAAAGAAGCGCAACAATGCACAAAAAATAGTGATAGTGCCTTATTATATTAAAGAATAAATAAATTACAAAATCAGACAAAAATGAAGTTTTAAAATATTAAAGTTATATTAGGTTACTAAGAAAATTATTTTGTATGATTTACGTCAAAATCTTGAGTAGATCATCATACTGTGTGAATCTTGAGGAACCAGACTTCGAAACATATGGAGATGATTTTTGGGTTTTAAATTATTATTTTGATTTAAATAAAGTATGCATGATTGATTGTTAGTTTAGGAATATGATTTGGATGAATGTTACTAAATGAAAGTGATATATTGTATGTAATGGTCGATATCATGTGAATTATCTATTATCATGCAATTAATATGTCTGATGATTTGAATGAGTAGGATATCATATTGAAAATGTATTCATATGGTATTTAAATTGCATTCATGTTAGTGTCATCGCGAGTGTTCTAACCCCAAATTTGGCTTTGACCACTTGTTTGATTTATGATATTTGATGAGATTAGATTTGACATAGAACTGAGAATCCAAAATAGACCCTACTTCTACTGATTGATGGGAAATAGGCCTTATGTAAATTTAGGTGTGGCCAAGATTGTGTTAGTTGAGGAGTTGTAATTTATGAACACCTGTTGATTTTCTTGAGCATAGCAATGTAGGTTTGTTGGCTTTTCTCTATTTATTTTCTAATTATATACATGTGTTGGTTATGTGCTTGGATGCTATGCATTATCATGATACATGATATGTGATGCTATGTCTATGCTTAGCGTATGAAAAGAAATTATGCTCGACATGCTCGAGATAATAATGGGAAAGAGGTCCAAGCCATGATTTTTGTGTGATATAATGAAATTATGGAGCTATACAAGCTGGATAGGTTTGTATTACATGCAATAATGTCATGCAATGCAAAGTGTTATTTGAGTACACATGATTTAGAATGATATAATTAAAGAAATTATTTATAAGTCAATTTAATGCTTAATATGTTATTGGTGACTACACGTGATAAACATTATTAAGATAAGAATTTACATTCTAGGATGCCCAACCTAAAGGTTTTGTTGTTAGTTCCCCGATAACTTTTTGTTTAAGAAAACCTCATGCATCTATCAAATGTTTATGGATGGAGATGTTCTCTAAAAAAAATTATGGTTAACCATATTTGTCCTATAGAGATTTGGGTTACTTGCACAATACAATGCTTAATTGTACTTGTCCTAATTATCTGTGAACTACCTTAAGTTTGCTTACCCTACCCAGTAACTAACCTAAAAATAAAATATTGTTTGAAATGCCTATTAAAGTGTGCATAATTTTTGCATGCTTATGCTTGTTTAGTTATGAAATAGTTCCATTTTGCTCATAGAGCTCACCTCCTTCCCTCTTTCAAATGTAGGTAAATTTTTGAGATGGCCATAGGAACCACCTTTCTACTATTATTTCTATTTGTGTATTGTGGACTTGACTTGTTTTTGGAAATAATTTATATAAGATTGAGTAGTGTTGTATGCTCTAGTAGAAAGAGCTAACTCTAATCACAATTCGGCCCTTTGTTTGATTGGGCAATGGGTATTTTGGAAATGAACTCATGTATCTCGATTACATTAAAGAAAATGGTTTCTTGACTAAGTATCTTGTTGCACTGGTTATGAAGGATTTTAACTATTATGCTTTGAAATTGCATAGACACGAACCACATTTTGGATAACATAGAAAGGGACAAAATAGTAGCATTCCTTAGGTTTGCCCAAAATGTACAAAACTATGTTTCTCCATTATATTAAGCAAAATGCTTTCAAAAAGAAATAGGTTTTTCTATTTCATTCTACTTCATGAAATTGTTTTAAAAATATGCAAATAAATCATGCCAAGTAAAAGGTTTAAAAAGGGTGTGTTACAGAGCAAGCCTTTTAAACTTAGCACATTTTCATATGTGTTTGTCTGAGCAACTCTTATGGACTTAGGTAATTTTCTTGATAGAACACCTACGCTAGCCTATGTAAATATCTTAGACATAAGAAACATCTACCTTGGTCCATGTTGGGACCCTTTCCCTAGGCCGAAGTGCGGCCTGACTGGCACGATGGCTCTCATCGAGTCGAGTTCGCCCAGTCATTATTAAGCCTTACCACATCCTCAACATTCACACACATCAGAATAATCGAAAGATCCATTCATTAACATGCAAGGGTAAACAAAATAATACATATCGTCATATTCCAAAAGTACAAATTTGACCATTTGAAATTACTAACATATAAAAAAAACAATCAACCTCTAATAGGACCAAAAGAAATAGAGGACCACCCAGGGGACTAGGCTATCACGACGCCTTTCCCCTTATCGGCTGTTGAGGAACCTGAAATGTTAGTAGAGTAGTGAATCTAATATACAACGTGACTCAGTGAGTAGTAAAACTAGCATGTCACAATAACTCGTATTCCAAAAACAGTGCATGTATGCATGAACAGTAATGGCAAAGCAATGCGTAATAGTAAATCATGTAGTAAAACATTTGTAAATAGTACAACATTTAAAGAAAACAAATTTAAATACATGCAGCTCAAAACTATATCAGGACTAGGGTTCAAATCATTTAAATACAACCCTATGGTCGTCGTTCGACCGGATCACGAGTCAGGCATACTATCCACTCAAACGAGTCATGAGCTAGTCATATTCATCGAATACCCTGACCCCGATGATCGACCCTCAAGTGTCAGATTCGAGCGAGTCTGGGGCTAGGCGCATTGATCATATGCCATAACTCTGACGCTTGGCCCTCGAGTCTAATCTAATCACATCGTGTACCCTGAACCCACGCTTGGACATCGAGCCTATGGTCTCACTATGAGTGTACAACTACATATGTTCAAAATCAATCAACATAGTTCAATCATGCGAAACCATCCAACCAATGTCATTTTTAATCACATTTCATGCAAGAATATAGTTAAAGTAAACAACTAAATCAAACTACTCACCTCAGGTCCCGTGCACCGATGTCCCCTCGACACTCGGCTCAGTCCCATGATATACGCTCAAATCTACATTATGTTAAACTCAATTTCAGTTCCTCTGTGAAACACAACTTAATTTTAGTCCTATTATCCCTAGTTGATCTTATTCAACCCAAATTTGGCTCGATCAAACCTCGTCAACCTGTTAAACATGGTCAAACCTTGTAAATTTTGGTCAACCTAGGCAAAATTGGTCAACATTGGTCAATTTGGGTCAAGGTGGACCTATCTGGTCAAATTCTCCAATTTTTCATACTTAGTCAATTTTCTACTTTAGGTCCTATTTGTGCAACAAAGTTGTCGATTTTTCTGCAAGTAATCTGTACATCGAATTTGTGCGAAACTTTCTAAATATGATCTACACCCCTTCAACATTTGCCAAAATTTTAGTTTTCAATTTTTGGACCTCATTTGATACATTTTCTAATAGGGATATCAGGTACTCAAATTTCAGATTTTTCATTCTATCTGTGTAGTGGATGTTTCGATTTTCCTACGATCACTACGCATGTCGAATTTTGCGCAAAATTTTTCAGATGCGACCTATACTCCAAAAATATTCTCAAAGAATTTTAATTTGAGATTTTTAGACTTCATTTGACTAAATTTTCATTTAGGATATCAGGTACCTAAATTTCGGCCCTTTTTGTCCTATCTACGCAGCAGATTTTTCGATTGTTTTGTGGTCAATCCGTATATTGGATTGGCGCAAAACTTTTCAAATTTTATCTAAACCTATCAAATATTTCCCAGAACTTTCCAAATTTTATCTAAGCCTACTTGAATGATGTAATACCCAACCTTTTGATTACCTAGCGCTAGGACCAAATTACAAAAATGCCTTCAAGTGCCAACATTCATTTTTAAAATACATTTTCATTTCTTGAAACGAGGTCAATCAGAAGACACAGGATCCTATTTCAATAAAACTACTCTAACTTGATTCCTAATATCATTTGATAACAATAACATTTCATCAATTATGATAAACTAACAGGCTATAACTATAGCATTTCATCAATTATGATGAATCAACAGGCCATTACAAGGTCATCACATGTACAATAATCATGGTCATCCTATTATAAGATAGGAAATTAAGGCACCAGATGAGCTCCTCAAAACATGGTCATGAAACTAACAAGGTAAATAGACATTTGACATGATGAATATTAAATTCAAAATGAAATGAATAGCATTGAAAACATAAAAGGTTTTAACCATCAAAAATGTAAACAAGTTAGGCCCACTCTCTGGTACATTTAAAATAATATGTAAAATACTAAACCTCAAAAGAAAACCTAAGGCCAATCAGTCAAATGTAGGTAAAGTCACCTAGCAACCTCATTAGTGATGCTACCCACACAATCTCCACTAAAAGGGACCTCCAAGTCATCTCTAATTAGTTAGTACCTGTAACACCCCACCTCCTACGCCCTGGGCCCATGTCATCCAACGATACTTTCTATTTCAATTTGGGTTGCCCAACAGGCAGGCCCATATTACATTATCTTCTTTCCTTTTTTCTTCCCAAATCTTTGGGTTTTTTCTAAGTAATATGAACTCATGAACATAAACATTGCAAGAAATTTAAATAAAATAATTCAATAAAGATGGACATTGAGAAATCTTTAGATAACTTAATTCAATACCATTAATCAAATTCAAAATTCAAAGGTACATAGCCTTTCTGTTTATTACAAAAGAAATAAACTTTAAAATTCTAACAAAGTAAGTTGGGTCAACATGCCTCACAATTTAATGAACTCTCAAAAAATAATCTAAGTGTCTTCCATAGGGTCTTGATATCTCAATTTCCTGAAATATTTGAAAGAAGGGGTGAGCTTGAAATCGAGTGAGCATTCCAAATTTTTAAATCATTATTTCAACAAATAAAACAAATATGTCAAGTACTTTCGAAATAGTATGTGGTTGAGACAGTTTATTATTTTCAGTTGTAATTAAGACCGAAAGGGTTAACCTCTATATTCCAAATTTAGGGGGAGGATCATTCCTGAAACTCAAACATTTCTTAATGAATGGGATCACTCCTGAAAATCCAGTTCACTCTAGGGTCAATCCTAACACCCAATTCTAAGTCAAAGGTCTAGCATGGTTGGAACACACACGAAGAAATCCTTCCTCGCGTCGATATGTGGTTATAATCTCAATCAATCTTTGATTAAGGATAAAAACATAAAATTCATGTATATAAAATAAACATAAACAAAAATTAAACATGTGAGCATGGTAACAACATAGTATGGATCATATCATCACATAGCATACATATTTATTAATGTAAGCCTAAGCATGCATATTCTACATGGCATGTAAAATAACTAATCATGCGTATTCAGAGCATCACTTGCATGCAAACCTTATTTAAATCAAATAATAAAGTAATAGTTGGAAAATCATCTTCACCTCAAATAGTAAACTCCTTTTGAACCTTCTGTTGAATCTCCTTTAGATCTCTCCAATTGCTAGCACAGAAATTTGTATAGCACTTCGTTACTACTATTGCAATTGTTGTTTAGAACAGCTAAAGAAAAAGAGAGATGCCAAGAGGGAGGCAAAGAGAGCAAGAAAGAACTTGTTCAGTTCTTGTTAGGATGAAGAGAATGGAAACCCAAGAAAGGTTTATATAGAGTTCGAATGAGTGAGATTTGGCAAGTTCGGGGTATTCCCAATACAAGAAACTTGCTAATTTTTCACTTTTGCAAACAAGATTTAGAAGTTAGGATTTTGGGACTTTCCAATTTGTTTTGGGTGGCCCTTTGCACGCATTATTTTAGAAAATTATAGTATTACTTTGGTAATCCCATTCAATTACTGCGGTAATAGGTCGAAAAAAGTTTCTATTTCGTTCCCAAGCTTTATAATTTGTTTTTGGCGCATATTTTCTTTGAAATTTATCGCAATATTGCAATTTTGGTGGTTTTTCCTTGAGTCTTTGACGCACTACCGGGGTACTCATTTTGAATACTATGGTAACCATCATCATGGCAAAAAAATTGATTCTTCTTGGCTTGTGGCGCAACACTACCACAGTAGTGTATTGACTACCGCGGTAGTCAAGTCATGTTTATTTTTTATTTCTATTTTCTAACTCGTCTTTTTGGCAACCTTTTATATGTTGAAATATGAGTAATTTACACCCAAAGTTTTCACATAAATTCTC
>JAJIYU010008794.1:0-17654 GCA_030144865.1 Tinospora cordifolia | reverse complement strand
GCATTTTCGTCATTTTTTCTTATCTTTAAATGTCCAAATTTATTTTATTTCCATAATATATCATATAATAGTCATTTAAAACATGTTTTCCAACATTTTTATATTTATTTCATAATTTTTAAAAAATCATTTTTGAGTTGTGTGCGTTTAAAAACTCCGGGGTGTTACACAAGGTATACTGTTTTAATAATACGTGTATAAAAAGAACATATTTCAATTGCCTGAATGATACATAAATGTATGTATAATGTAAGTATAACATATGAATAAAACATGAATCATCCAACGATACAAATGAATAATGCGCAAATAATAGTAGAATAATGTATGTACAACAAATCACCCGAGAATAATTCTTGAATAGTGGAATACTATAGGTATCACGACCGAATAATGCAGGTATAAATATTTTCGTTTGGTTAATATACCTTACGAATAATGAGTGAATAGTAGTATAATCAAAGTATACTATATGAATAATGTGTGTACAATATTTAATCATTCAATTGCGTGAATAATACATAAATAATGGTATAACATAGGTATACCATGTGGATAATGCATGTATATAAAACGAATAAAATACATTTAACTTAAGAATAATGTGTGTATAAAACTGAGATCAGTGCTTCAGAATTGATCACTTGTATCATTTTCGAATAAAAACAGTATAATAAAGTTCATATATGAATAACATTATTCAAAGATGATTAAAAAATAAAACAATCTGCCCTAGAAAACAAAATAAAATGACAAAATTCAAACGAAAAATAGTTGAGGTTGTAATAAATGAATCATAATCGTCTTCAAATGATACACATCTGAAATATCAAAAATGGTATTACACATTGGCCTTGAAAAACTATGATGCAAGATATGACAACCTTCTTCCATTCTCAACTTCTTTAAGACCCACTATGATTGGATCCTACAGTCAACATTGAATCGACCTGATCTTTCATCATCACTCTTAATGCCTTCATTCTGCTTCAATCTATCGTGCAAGTACAGATTAACAGCCACCCTTTTCCTATAGCTCACCGCATCAAAAACAGGTGAAATTTCCTTTGCGGTGGCAAAACATTTAGCAAAATAAAACATGAACATTCCACAATCGCACTCATCTTGCCATGGTAGATTATCAACCAGTGACACCTTGAATGGATCTTTTTTCAGGTCTATCCTTCGGGTCAACTTTCAATTTATAAAATTCAATCATCTCGAGATAAAAAGGAATAATTGTGGAATAAGCTTGAATAGCCTCCATTGACGCAACATCAATAGTAGGAGTATACAAGAAATTGTAAATATATATGCAACCTTCGTGAATGTTGATGCAACCGAGGATCTAGTGGAACGCAGCCACAACATTAATAGGGAAAATGATGTAGTCAACATCAGACCATGGAGTGTTGCAGTACATGTAGTGCCCTAGCATATACTCCATAATTACCATCTCATCCCCTAACATAGATGCATCCTTCTCTTTTTCGAATCTTCTATAAACAGACTGTAACTTTTGATCGAAAAAGTTGTTTGTCATTGTACACGTGATCTTAATCAATTCATCATACTTGTTTTCCTTGCACAAGTAATAGAGCATCACATCTCCATGCTGCTAATACAAAATTTCTAAATTACAATAAAAGATTTGAGTCATGAATAAAAATTGTATGAACATGAAACATTCAAAACAAAATAAGTATGATGTTTGTATAACATCTCATTATACTGAAATAATAAACAGAGTAGAGTTTAACAACATGTTATATTGATGGTATTAGTATCATATCAATATAATATGTATACAAAACAACAAAACATTGTTTAAAGACATGGAATATATAGGTGAATCATATCAGTATAATATCGGTACATAGACATTGCAAAGTGTCCAAAACCCTATATTTTAGTATTATGTTGTAATATTATCAGTATAACATCTACAAGCAATAATATCAAGTGCAAAAAAATAAACTTATAGAGGAGGAGATAGGCTGGACTGGGGTGATCAATGTGTAAAACCATTCCTTATTAGTGACATCAACGATTAAAAAATGAAAAGCTGGATTCAGATTGTTTTTACGATCATGGTATACTTTATTTAACCTAAATAATGTGACAGATGTTAATATCAATGTATTATAAATAACAACAATATTCGGAATGCAAACTTGATTTCTAAGAAAACTTACTTCAAGCGCTTCAACTAACCCTTTTGAATCAACTCATCAAACTCAGCTACAAGACTGCTGTCTATATCTTCAAGCAGACATATGTCTAAGGGGGATAGTCATCCCTTCACAATCTCATTTCCTTTATGTTTATCACTAACTGGACGTTCCCCCTTTTATTAATTGTAGGAGGTGGAAGAAGTGGAGTGTGATCTTTAGTAGAGACAACTGAAGTCGTAACATTGATTGTTGACTCAATCAATCATGGTTTCTCGTTCACATTCAATTGGTGCATGATATTTTGATTCATCCTTTTCTGCAACCTAGGTCAGTGAAATTAAATGAGATATGTCATAAAAGCAGATAAATTAAGGATAGTTAGATTCATAAAAACTATAAAAGCATAATCTTGAATTAATAAAAGAATCATATTCATGATCTTACCAGGATTGATGATTTTTTCTTCCTTCTTTCACCTTCGGTCATTGTTGAGTCGGCCTTTAACATGAAAATGTACAATATTAATGGATAATGAAAATAAATCGAAATGATAAATCACAATCCAAATAAAGTGTTCAAAAATATCTTCCTCTTTTTGTTGCTATCACTAACAATCTCTTACAATGCTGTCAAACTCTGGCATGCAGCTTCGATATTAATACATTTTTTCCTACTAGCAGATTCTTCTTTACTATCTTCTACTTTATTTACATCATCTTTCTACATGAAAAATGAAAAATTTAGTGAACCAAATGAATGTATACAGTTGGTATAACATCAATATACACAAGCAAACAATAGATAACAACAAATATAAAGTATATAATATATCATACTCCTGGTATAATGTAGGTATATAAATCGTATAGTGCTATCATATCATTACTATACTGCAATGAAAGTCCAAAAAAATTCATTGGTTTTGAAGCATAGAACATTTACCTTCTACAATAGGGATTTCAAATAATTAATTTCTTCAAAAATCTTATCAAAACCCTCTTTCAACATTATTTTGATATCGTTACAACAATCGCACTGCCTTCCAAGTATACTCATGGTTGCAGCATAATTATTTATAAGAATATTACCACCAATAGGTTTATTTATAGGAGGTGGCAAAAGAAATATTGGGAGATCAACAAAATCATCGTAATCTGAAAGTTGATGTTGGCCCCCATCTTGTTCTGCAATTAAGCCATACATGTATGGTTGTAGTAGTTCATTGGGGCTTGCTACAAAATTTTTGAACTGAAAATAGACAAATATGAGATCATAAGAAATTTAACAACAAAGAATAGTTCAATTATAATATAAATGTTATGTATACTATATGATCAAATACATGAAAAATTACCTTATAAATAGATAAGTTGTGCAGCACCTTCTCCATGCTCTTGAAATTGGGAGTGTCAATGCAAGTCCAGTTTAGTATACAAGGAAATCCATTGATACGTTGAATGGCAAACAAACCATCAATATCAACAAAACACTCATAAAACCAAACTTTTAATGCGATTGAAAACCCAACAAACCTATACATAATCGGGTATTTGCCCCACCTTCATAGATTCTATTGTCATGTCGAAAAGAGCCCTGCCCCAGGGATAATCAATATATTCATTAGCTTGTACAAGTTCAAAATCAACTTCATTTAGCAACTTTGTCATTTTATTAGGAAACAAAAAACAATTAATGATGAACAAAACTGCAATCTTCATAGCATCATCATCATTCTCCCATACTTAATTTGTAAATGCATCAACGATACACTTCTTATTTATCTTATCCACTCCCTTAAAGTATTTATCCTTCAAAATTTTACCCTCAAAACCAGTTGTAATGTTTCTGGATTTCAAACCCATTATCATTGTAAATTCAACTATGGAGAATTTTGCAATAATGTTATTGAAATTGAAAACCAGAATAGACTTGTCTTTTTAACAACCTCTCTCAATAATATATTATGAACCATCTGAGGTTGTCAAAACAACTGCTTTATATCAAGAAAATGGCCTAAACAAGTTTCTTGGAGCTTCAGTAGTTGGTAATTTGCCAACGTGGAAATCAACATATTGCATGCGTTCAAGTTAGTCAGGCACCCAACCTTGGCTGAGTATCTATGTTCAAGTTTAACAATATATTGATATTCCTGCAGGTGTATAATACCAGAATAACATATTAAAATGTATATAATAACAAAATAAAAAGGTGTATAATATCAGAATAATCATTCCAAAGAATATAACATCATTATATGTCTTTATATCAAAATAAACATTATAATAGTACAACATAAGTTGAACAGACCACACAACCATTCACTATCACATTCAAATGAATACGAATACAAGATTTGAAAGAGTGTGATATACCTGGTTCTTAGCATTTACGGTCATCCTGTTGGGAGAAGATGAACGTGTGTTCTTCATTATAACAGTGGAAATCGCAAGTAAATGAATAATTGAATCGAAAACTGAATCGAAGAAGACAGAGAGATTAGGGTACAAAAATGGAAATAAACTGGATTGAAAACTGAATCACAAGTAAATGAAGTGATTTGTGCGCCTATATATATATATATATGTACGACATTTCAAAATGAATAATTTAGGTATAAAAAAGAATAATACATGTATAATATTAATAACGGGAAAATATGCATGAATAGTGGTATACTATGAGAATAATTTGATAATAATGCAGGGATAAACGAATAACGTCGCATATATATATATATATATATATGTGTGTGTGTGTGTGTGTGTGTGTGTGTGTGTGTGTGTGTGTATTTGTGTGTGTGTGTGTACTTTATTTAAGACTGAATAATGCTGGTATAACAAACAAATAATTCATGTGAATAACGGTATAATGTGAGAATAATTTCATAATAATGTTGGGATAAACAAATAATGCACGCATATATATATATATATATGACTGAATAATGCGGGTATAACAAAGGAATAATTTATATATAATTGCGAGTGAATAACTGTATAATGTAAGAATAATTTCATAATAATGTGAGTATAAAGATTGTTCGGTTACTTAATGCAAAAGTTTAGGAATGTCATGTGAGTAATGCATGAATATATATATAAGAACTTCAAATAAAAATGTATAAGAACTACAAATAAAAATGCACGTGTTATAAAATAAATTATATACGCACAATAAGAACTTATATAATATATATATATATATATATATATGTATGTATGTATATGTACGTACGTATGTATGTATATATATACACCATGTTATTTGTATCATGCATAAATAATTATACTATACGTATGTGTGTATATATATATATATCATGTTATTTGTATATCATGCATAATTAATTGTTAAAAGTACTAAATTATTAAATTTTAATGATAAAGCTAATTTTTTACTAAATAAATGGACTAAAAGTCAAAAAATCAAATTTAAGCCTAAATTAGCTTTAATATAAAAAGTTTCTATTCTGTATGGCATAGATAAATATATTAAATGTATTGAAAGAATGTTCTTATATTATTTTACTTATTTTGAATTGTTTACTTTATTGAAATAAAAATATTAATTGTGTAATAATGTCATTATTAATCGTAAAGTTATTGTTGTTAAAGGTTATTATTTTTGCAATTTATGAAATAATAGTGTTATTAGATAAAAGCATTAAATTGGATTCTCTTAAATTATATATTATTAAATTATTTGAGAAAGTTTAACAAAACATTTGTGAGAAATATTTTCTCGCCATAAAAGATTAAAAGATGATGATTTAAGGACACAATCTAATAAACAAGATTATTTGACATTATTACAGAAAAAAAGATTTTTTGTATTTATTTTAATAAAATATGATAGAATACATTTAAAATGTAGAATTCTTGCATAATTTCACTAACTATGCAATAATAATAATAATAATAATAATAATAATAATAATCCATATATTATTATTATGGTTAATAATGAGTTGTATTATACCATTATTCATGCATTATCCATCGCCTGCTATTTTATACTAACATTCATCATTACTCGCATTATTTCCTCATTATTCATATGTTATACATTCGTTAGACCAAATTTTATTTACATGTTATCATCGTATTATTCATATGTTATCCCCGCATTTTTTTACCAACACCACCAAACATATTTTACACAGGTATTATTCAGTTATTATTCTTGTATTATACCATTATTGACGAATTGTCCATCTGTTGGTAAGTTATACCTCTACCATTATTAGCATTATTCCATAATTATTCATATGTTATGTATACGTTATAACACATTTTTATATCAACAATCGAACAATTTTTATACTCGTATTATTCAAATATTATTCTTGCATTATATCATTACATGCATTATTTTATGATTATTCATATGTTATACGTACATTATACCAAATTTTATTCACAATTTATCCTTGTATTATTTACCATAACAATTGAACAATTTTATTCTCGTATTATTCAGTTCTTATTCTTGCATTATAACATTATTGATGTATTATGCATTAGTTGGTATGTTATACCTCTACCATTACTCACATTATTCTATAATTATTCATATGTTATGCATATGTTATACCGCATTTTATTTACATGTTATCTCTGCATTATTCACATGTTAACCCCGCATTTTTATATCAACAACCGAACAATTATTATACTCGCATTATTCATATATTGTTCTCACATTATACTACAAAAAATATAAAAAGAAAAAAAACCAGTTCCCACCCTAAAAGAAATCACGCGGGAATACTCTTCTTTAGATTCACTGTTGTTCGATCGTTTTGTTTTTGTTCGTTTAAGTTCTTCGATTTTCACAACTCATCTTTCTTCTGTTAATCTTCTTGTTGTTCTTCTTTAGCTATTTGGGAATGAAATATCTGTGTAACACCCCAACCCCCATATCATTAAGCATTGAACATGGCCACCATTCTCTTGACGGTGGGCTAAACCAAACGGTGGGCCGAGCCGGTGTTACTTTACAAGTAACACACACTTGACTTTCTATTTCAATTATTTCATGCCTTGATTGTATTTAATAGAACATAACTTAAACTTAAGAATTTAATAAGGCAATAGTAAAAGAAATAACTGAAATTCATAAACTCAATTAATTAAATAAAATTGAGTACATAATTTGATCTTTAAAAAAATTTTATTACAGCGGAAGTCTAAACACTTGGGCAACATACCCTTACATAAAAATTAAAAACCTTTTTTTAAAAAAAAGGCCTAACTAATATTCATGGTCTTCATGTGATTCAATAACCTGAAAAATAGAAGGAATGGGTGAGCACATAGCTTAGTGGATCTTTTTAAACATCTAAATGATTATTTCAATTCAAACAAACCAAGCATATCAAAAAAATTTGTACATTAGGCGATTCAAACAATTTCTTGTTTATAGTTGACATTTGGACTGAAAGAGGTTAATCTCTGCGTTCCACATCGTTGGGAGAGAGAATCACTCTTGGAAACTCAAACCCCATATCTATCAAGTGGGATCACTCTTGAAAACCCAATTCAAAATCATTAATGGTAAACCGGCAAACCGGGTCGGGGGGGGGGGGGTTGGAACACACACGATGACGTCTGTCCCCGCGCCTATGATCGCATAGGTACATGGATTGAGTCATTATTTAATCTTTTCTTAGTGATAAAACACACAATATCCGATTAAACCATCGACATAACATGTACATAACATGAAACATTAAATATTTATTCTTGACACAATTCATATATAACATGCATCAATATTCTTAATTTCTAAACATGCATAACATGTATATTCATGGCACATCAAATAAATAAAGCATGCATATTAAAACATATATTCAATCAATCATCTTCAAAACATCATCACACATGCAAGACTTATTCAAATTAAAATAAAGAAGTAGAGGTTAGAAGTCACTTCTACCTTAAATACGTCTCTTCGGCACGCCTCTGATATCCGGCAGAGTTCCATTGCTTCAAGTCTTCCAAACACTCAAAAACTCTCAAGAATACTCAAGAACACTCAAGAATAGTTCAAGATCACTCAAGAACTAAGGGGATTGCCAAGAAGAAGAATGCTAGAGAGATTTAAGAGGGACTAGTATACTCTTGAATTGGGATGAGATGAATTGTGAGCATGTGGGGTGTTTATATAGAGTTCAAGAGGGTAGAGAATGACAAGTTTGGGGTGTCATCTTGTGGGAAACTTGCCAATTCTTCAAAATTTCGTGCCCCCCAAGCATAGGAAAATAGCAAGTAAGTTTAGGATTTGGAAACATAATTTTTCAGATTTTTTTGGAATCTTTTCAAAATTTTTCGGATTTTAATCTTGGAGCATTTAATCTAGACGCTTAGATCGTCCTCGGGATACGCACATCACGATCAAACGAATTGGGATTCCATCTGGACCGTCAGATTGTCCTCGATCGTCGCATCAGATCACGATTAGGATTTTTGGGTTAGCTGTGGGCTTTCGGATAGAGCAAACTTGATCTTGGACCGTTGATCATCCTCGAGTGAGGCATTGCTTCGCGATCGATCAAAGACATATTGAATTCAGGCTGTCCAATTTTCCTCGAGCGCAGCACCGTTCTCGATTGATTCCTGCGACTTTGATCTCCACCGTTGGATGGATTTCGAGCATAGCATCCGATCCTGATCACCGATCCAGGCCGCACGATGAACCTCGATTGCAGTGTCATTCGTGATTAGATGAGACGCATTCGAACCGTTAGATCATCCTGATGGTTTCAGGGCCATTGGATCTCATTTATTCGGTGCTCCTACGCGTTGTTTTGGGCTTCAATCTCATTTGTTGGATTTTATAGATTCGTTTTGAACCGTTTGATGCAGTTTCTAATTACCAAATTGCTTTCTAATAATGTTATTATCCGAATTTTGCCAATTAGACATTTTCTAATTGATAAAAACTTGATTTTCTTGTATATTCCCTTCTATTTTATGGTCTTAGTAATATTTTTCCCTTTCTAATTATTTAATATTGCATTTATTAGATATTTTTCTATTTCTTTAATATTTTTAATGCCAATTATAAAATAATCTACATTTTTTATTTCCATATATTTTTATTTATTTCATATTTCATTTTTCAGATTATAAATTAATATTCACATAATGTTTTATTTAATTTTAATAAATACCCGTATACTACATTTTTTATTTAATTATATAAATTTTTCTATGTACATATTTCTATAATATGTAGTATTAATATTTTTTATGCTAACACACACCTTATTCATACACATATTAACCTATATGTGTATATATACTTTATTTCTATTTATTTCTAAGCAACTCCTTAAATTTCATAATTAATTCTACTAAATTGAAATTTTCATTAAATTATCAAATTAAGGTCGTATTTGCCTAATTTATATTACATCTCCAATATATTATTTTTCTTATATCTCCAATATATTTTATTTTTTATGTGCCAACCCACAATTTGCAGCCAAAAATCTTTGAAATTAATTCACTTAACTTCTGCATTTGGGAACGAAATCTCTGCTTGTAACGATTGGTCTTCTTCCTTGTGCATTTCAGTTCATCAATCTTCTTTGTTTGGCTTTCCTTTGTTAATCTTCATTTGTTGTTGTTCTTCTTTGGATATTTGAGAACGAAATATTTGTTTCTGCATTTGGAAACGAAATCTCTGCTTATAATGGTTGGTCGTCTTCTTTGTGCATTTCAGTTTATCGATCTTCTTTGTTTGTCTTTCCTCTATTAATCTTCATTTGTTGTGTTATTCTTTGGGTATTGGGGAACGAAATATCTACTTTTGCATTTCGGAAAGAAATCTCTGCTTGTAATGGTTGGTCTTCTTCTTTGTGCATTTCAGTTCATCGATCTTCTTTGTTTGTCATTATTTTGTTAATCTTCATTTGTTATCTATAGAATCAACGCAATCATTTGCTTGTAACTATTGTTGTTCTTCTTTGGGCATTTGGGAACAAAATCTCTACTTGTGCTAGGTACAAAATCTCTGCTTATGGGTTTGGTAACTATTGTTATTCTTTTGTTATTATTATTATTATTATTATTAATTTTTTTTTGGTTGTTCTTGTTGTTGTTCTTGAATTCTGTTCGAGTTTATATGCTTGGATTGTATAGTAAATCCTACTTTTTAATTATGTAATAGTTATTTATTACATCTAAAGTAATTAATTAATTCCTTTTCATTTTGTATCAATAGGCATATTATATCTTCTATAACCACTATGACAAAAAAAAAGATTTTAGAAGCTGGTGAAGTAAGTATTTTATTTTTAGCGATATTCATAATGATGCATGTTTGGTCAAGTTATATGAATATTATAAGACAAATAATTCTATATATATGAATGCATTTTTTCAAGTCCTCTAAACAAGCTGAGAAGAGAGCTAAGAAGCAATGGACAGCCATGTTAGCTGCAATAAATCATTTTGAGAATGAAGGTGTGAGACTGTCTAATGATGACTACAACTCAACAAGATCATCACCTAAAATAAAAAGTAGTACAAAAGCAACAGAGAATGATAACATAATAACAAAGAAGTGTGGACTTACTAGGATGGGTTTGGTTTCGGGACATGCTCCTAGAATGGAAGCTGAGTTCAATGAAAGAGGGCAGCCAGTGTCAACTAATTTTGAGAACCTATCAGCTTACATTGGTGTAATTGTGCAAGAGCACGTGCCTATAGTAATTAAAGATTGGCATCATGTGGCTCCAAAAATGAAAGAACAACTTTGTAGGTTAATTGACATATTCTATAATTGAATTATTTATTCATAAGAGATTCTAATAATTTATTTGTAGAAATTCTTTAATTTATCCTTTTATTCGTGCATATTAGACAAGATTTGTAGTTGACAAATCTACTAAGGCTATGATATTGCAAAAGATGGGACACAGTTGGAGGAAATAAAAGTCCAAAGTTTCTACAACAATTAGAGAAACAATGAAAAAAAAGATAGAAACTTTGTAGACAAATATCTTAAGCCTAGCAATGTGATGTCTCCTACAGAATGGAATACTTTTGTTGGAGAAACATTATTTGAAGAGTTTCAGGTTTGTTGTGAGTTTTTTAAATACTTTAAATTTGAATCATCACTTCTTTTTCATTATTATTAATATATTCATTTTATTAGGCAAAAAACAAAATGTTTAGTGAAATGAGGACTAGTCAAAAACTATTGTACACAATGAGTAGGAATGGTTCGTTTGGAGCATGAATTGTTAATGGTCTTGGCATGCACTTCATTTTATTTTTTCTCTTTGTATTTTTACATAAACATATATGTTGTAAATGTTACTATTTTCTATATTTTACAAGGAGGCCAATGAAAATTCAAATTCAGTTGCAAGAGTAGATGTATAGACAAAGGGTCATTTGAGAAAGAATGGTAAGCCTTTAGATGAAGTAATTCAAGAAGCAATTGTAAGTAAATCATTAAAATAAATGATATGTAGTTATATATATTGAATTTATATAAGAATAGAAAGTTATCAAATTAATTTACTTGTTTTTATGTGAATGCAAGAAAAGATCAATGACATTAGTCAGTCTACCAGCAATTCAGTTGAGAGAGATAACTTAAAAGAGGATGCCATTACTAAAGTATTGGGACTTAAGCATCATGGGCGAGTTTGAGGACTTGGATTTGGGACAACACCTTCAAAGGTTGATGCTCAAATTCAAAGCAATGAAAAAGTAAAGGTCTTAGAGAATATAATTCAAGATCAAACACAAAGAATAAATACTCTTGAAAAAAAATCAAAGAAGATGGATACATTCGAGGAAAGAGTTGAAGCATTGAGTGTCATGCTCTTAATGCAATCTTAACAGGTGATAACTAGGCTTAAATTTTTTTTGTTTATTATTTTGAAATTTAATTATTACTTAAATTTATATAGTGAAATATATGTTATGATATGGTTTAATAGCTTCAAAGCCCAAATAGAAGAGACATGATGCTCAAATACCACAAGTAAACTATATTTTGAACCCAACTTTGATTATGAACTTTTATTCTTATAATGTTTATATTATCTTTAATTTGTCTATATATTATGTAGTCGCGATAGGGTAGCAAGCCCACCCAAGAAAAATTGCCTCCTGAAAATGTTAGATGCGAATTATTGAATATGCATCCTAAAAATGAAAGGATCGAAGAAGTTGTAGCAGTAGGAAAGATTTCTTCTACGGATCCTAAGGCTAAAGTTCATGGCCTCCCAATAGGCTTTGATTGTTCGAGAGCTTGGGTTGTAAAGGTAGTTAATGATGATGTTGATTTATATTGTCACACCCCGACTCCCGTACCGGACGTCGTGTTTGGAAATGTAAGGCCCCGTCATTGAGTGTCGCGCAGCTCCAAGCTCGGCGTGTGGTCCGCCGAGGCCCTGGGTGTGCGATAGTTATCATCATCTATCTTTCTACCTCTATACACAAGGTTTAAATCATTTCTTAATGTCAAATTACCATTTTAATCATGCTTCACTAAGCAATTGGTTTCAAATCAAATTCACCGAATGTTCAAAATCACATTTATATTGGAAATTAAGATAATAATAGCGGAAGCACTTTTCAGATCAAATCTTTCTAAATCATTAAACACTATTTAGCAATACCATAGCTAAAAATCATCAATTTATCAATCAAGATAAAAATAGTGTTTAAGATGGTAAAACAGTCCTGTATATACGTATACAAAAATATGATACATGGCCCTCTGGCCCAAGTTCAAACACACATTGTAAAAACTGTACAAAATAGAGAGATAATTAAACCAAAAATATCACACACTCTCTCTATACATCCTCCAGTCTCCGGTCTACATCCTCACTGAGCGCTGGGCTCATGAGTACCTGTAAAAAAAAATGGGGTGAGCTCGAAAGCCTAGTGGATCTCCCCTACACATCAATAACATTATACAAACGAGCATACGAAACATGCAAACAGTTTCAAATCATTAGGGGCATTTCAAACACTTAGTCAGTTTATCCGTTGCACTCTAATATCAATAATTTACCATTTGATATTAGGAATTAACCGAAAGAGTGAACCACCCTTGGTATCCCAATTGTGGTCCTGAACATAATTAGGCACGACATCTTTATAACACAGAAGTCTACCTCTGAGACCACGACCCAAAAAGAAACTAAAACCAAGGGAAAAATCCTCATGACTTTCCAAGTTCGAGGGTCTCATACGGCCGCTCGTAGTTTGGCCTAGTTGGGGATACCCACAATGATGTCCTGGAACATCTGGAGAACCTCAACACGATGTGTCACCAGTGCCCGTCCATCGCCTCGGTACGTGGAGTTCTTAATAAACCTTTAATGTTCTTTAGTTTCACAATCATAGTTTTCATTCCACACAGCATACAAACATGCTTATTCAAAATGCTAACCTAAGCAAAGAAAGCAAATAAACACTAAGCTGATCATAATATCCTAGTACTAGAAAGCTTGTAACCAGACATTAGGATATCATGTAAATCAATCCACCCAAAGAATACATCCCTAGCATGATACTAAGTATAGGAATTTAAACATAGATCATATTCCGTATCCTACGTCTACATAATACTAAAGAGTGAGGAAGAGATAATCAACCCCACCTGTACACGTGGAAATACCGTTAGATCGTTACCCCTCGCACAGTAGTCCGATATCGTCAATCTACATCATTAGATGGTAATGATACATTATTTTGGGTTTTTAAAACACATCTAACCCAACCCTAAGGGTCTGCTATCAATCAGTCCTTTAGAGTGTACCCAAAAACACTCCAAGAATAACATCCATGTCTATTGACTGCGGTCAGTACGGTGTGGACCACGGTCTACACACAATTTCTCACCCAATAGTGGGATTTCACACGTGCACACTATACTTGTGATTCCTTATCCAGTTTAACATTCAAATCTAGTGTATTGGACACCTAACAATCATTTAAACACATAAACTAACTAAAGAATGGTTGTTTACATTGTTTATTCACCGAAATCCATTGATCAAGCCTTAAAAACGGGATTTTGTTTCAATGAAATCAATCCCTTCATTTCTACCACCATACAACCATCCTAAATCCATCGTACTAGTGTCCAAACACACATACAAGGGAATAAACAACAGCTTATCCCATTTGGCTTGGTTTCTAGCCACTAAACCCACAACACAAAGTTCATAAACGGATCTTCATCACTATGATTCACTAACCATTAGTAGGTACTCATGTATGAGATTTAATCTTAAAGGAAACTCAAAGAAAATCAGGAAACTCAGCTTCAAATTGCTCTCTAGTCGTCTCCTCGGAATCTCGAGCCGTTTCAGTGCAAAATGAGAAAATTAGGGCTTCAAACGTATATATAGCTCGCACATGGACCGCGGTCGGTATCAGACGGACCTCGGTCCTCGGACATATTTCTCTTCATAGACCTCGGTCTTCACTTTATGGACCTCGATCACCCCTTTATGGACCGCGGTCGGCACTTTACAGACCACGGTTACCCATGTGACCTAGTTTCTACTTTTTTGCACTTTTCCATTAATGATCGCAGTCTTCCCATAAGGACTGTGGTCCACAGTGTCTTTTTGCCCTTTTCACGAATTTTTTCTCACCACAGACTGCGGCCGACAGTATGATGTCCCATTTTTTAACACTTTTTTCTACACGTTTCTAACTATCTGAATGTTCTAATTAATTTTACCTTGATTAAATATCATATAATGATCATTAAAAACAAGTTTCCAATCATTTTTATATTTATTTTAAATTTTCAAAAATTCATATTGACGTGGACACATTATAAGACCTAGGATGATTACAATCTACCATCCTTAAAAGAAATTTCGTCCTCGAAATTTAAATGAAAAGTACATGAGCAATGTGTCCAATCAATCTGTTCTAGTAAAGAGATCTTGGTATTTCTTCTGCGTCTCACTCTCAAGCTCCCAGGTCGCTTCCTCCAGGTTATGATGCCTCCACAAGACTTTGACCAAAGGAATGTCCTTAGTCTTGAGACTCTGCACCTTACGATCAAGAATCTGCACTGCTGACTCTTCGTAAGTAGCATCATCTCGAAGTACGATCTCGTCCAGATGTAAAACATGTGATGGGTCTGGTTCATACTTCCGGAGCATCGAAACATGGAACACATTATGTACCGAGGACAATCTATTCGGCAAATCTAGCTCATAAGCGCATGCACCAACTCGTCTAATGATCTCAAATGGACCAATGTACGATGGTGCTAGCTTCCCCTTCACTCCCAACCGTCTGATTCCCTTCTGTGGGCTAATCTTCAAAAACACTTGATCACCGGTCTGGAACTCTAGAGGTCTTCTCCTCCTGTCAGCGTAGCTCTTCTGTCTGCTCTGTGCTGTAACTAATTTCTTCTGGATTTGCTTCACTTGTTGGCTCATTTCCTCAATTAACTCGGGTCCAGTGAGTACCTGGTCTTCAAACTCTACCCAACAGGATGGTGATCTACAGGGTCTGCCGTACAGTGCCTCATATGGAGCCATCTTGATGCTTGCCTGATAACTGTTATTATATGTAAACTCGGCAAGATGTAGATGCTTACTCCAATTTCCTCTGAAGTCTAGGGCACATGCTATCAGCATATCCTCCAATATCTGTATGACCCTCTCTGACTGCCCATCTGTCTGTGTATGAAAGGCTGTGCTCATGGTTAATCTGTTCCCCAATTCCTTTTGTAGACTCTGCCAGAACTGAGACGTGAATCTGGAGTCTCTGTCTGACACTATGGTACTAGGAACACCATGCAATCGCACAATCTCTCTCACATAAAGCTTTCCCAGCTTACTCACTGCATCAATAGACCGAATAGGTAGAAAATGTGCCACCTTAGTCAGTCGGTCTACTATGACCCAAACGGTGTCTTCCCCCTTATGACTTCTTGGCAAGTCGTTAATGAAATCCATCGCTATACTGTCCCACTTCCATTCAAGAATCGAAAGTGGTTGTAATAAACCCGATGGTTTCCTGTGCTCAGCTTTGACTTGTTGACAAGTCAAACACCGGGAGACATATCTGGCAATGTCCCTCTTCATGCCTCTCCACCAGAAGGTTTTCTTCAAGTTCTGGTACATCTTGTCGCCCCTTGGATGCATAGTGTACTTACTCAAGTGTGCCTCATCCATTAGGGTTCTTTTGGCCTGTCCAGAACTGGAAACACATAGTCGGTTCCCTAATCTCAACGCACCCTCTATGTCAAGGTGAAAGTTTGTGTGCTTGCCCTCCTTGACGCCCGCTATCAGCTTTGTAATCCATACGTCAGATTTCTACTCATCTCTGATCTGGCGTAATATGTCTGGTTGGCAAGCCACTACATACAGATATGCTCGTGTATCATCTGTAGTTACACCCAGATTATACTCACTAATCAGCTGATACATCTAGCTCACTTCATCCCTCCTTCTCAACTTCCTACTAAGAGCATCAGCAACTGCTTTCAACCTGCCGGGATGATAGTGAAGCTGGAAATCATAGTCACTAAGGAACCCAATCCACCTTCTCTGCCGAAGGTTCAGTTCCTTTTGAGTGTATATGTACCTAAGGCTCTTATGGTCTGAGTAGAGATCAAAACTCTCACCATATAGATAGTGCCTCCATATCTTCAGCGCAAACACGATCGCTGCAAGCTCCAAATCGTGCATAGGATAATTCAGCTCATGTGGCTTCAGCTGTCGTGAAGCATAAGCCACTGGTTGTCCTTGCTGCATCAGCACTGCACCCAATTCGCTAAGGGATGCATCAGTGCACAAGGTATACCTCACACTAGGGGCAGGTGTGATGAGTACCGATGCAGTAGTCAACCTCTTCTTAAGCTCCTGAAAGGACTGCTCACATTGCTCACTCCAAATGAATTTCTCGTCCTTTCTAGTTAGCTTAGTTATTGGACCCGCCAATTTCGAGAAATCTTTAATAAACCTGCGGTAGTACCCAGCCAACCCAAGAAAACTCCTGATCTCTGTCACTGTAGTGAGTTGTTGCCAGTCAGATACTGCTCGCACCTTCTCTGGGTCTACTGTTATTCCCTATGCTGAGACCACGTGGCCAAGAAATTTGACCTGCTTCATCCAGAAATCACACTTGCTAAACTTGGCATATAATTTATTTTGCCTCAGTGTTTCCATAATAGTCTGCAAGTGCAGCATGTGCTCAGTCTTTGATCGGGAATATACCAGAATGTCATCAACCAATACTACTACGAACTAGTCAAGAAAATAACTAAAAATTTTGTTCATCAGGTCCATAAACGCGGCTGGAGCATTAGTCAAACCAAATGGCATGACCGTGAACTCATAGTGGCCATACCGCATCCTGAAGGTTGTCTTATGTATGTCAGACTCCCGGATCCTCAGCTGATGATACCCCGACCTCAGATCTATCTTGGAAAAGTATTGTGCTCCACTGAGCTGATCAAAGAGGT
>JAJIYU010008793.1:0-17628 GCA_030144865.1 Tinospora cordifolia | reverse complement strand
AGGGCTGGATTTTATCGACGAGGGCTGAGCGTCGCTATCAGACAGGCGACTACCACGTCGCGGGCCCAGACCCTAGAGGAGATCCAGGAGGAGGCTGAGCGATATGAGATGGATGGTTTGGATGGGCGCCCTGAGATCAGTATTGTGCCGAGTAGTGTTCCTCAGTCACAGCCACAGCAGCAGGCACAGTCACAGACTCAGCCGCCATATAGGGGTGGATCAGGAGGATATAGAGGCCGAGGTCCTTACCAGAGGGGCAAGAAGAGGAAGTTTTCAGAGGGACAGTCAAGCGCTACTCCCAGTCAGGCTGCCACGACAGTAGTTGTGCTTGCGGCCACTCCTATTCAGTCACAGCCACCGGCAGAGCATCAGAGTACATTCTATGGGAGCCGAGGTAGAGGCCGTGGTCGAGGCTGTGGACAGAGTCAGGGCTACCATGGCGGACAGAGCCATGGTTACCAGGGGGACGGAGGCCGCCCCTTACCTGTTTCCAGTGTGGACAGGTTGGACACAAGAAGGCTGAGTGTCCAACTCTTACGGCAGGTCCCAGTTCTTTCACTCCTACCTTCAGAAACAGAACACAGGCTGTCACACAGCGTGACCCCGATTCGACGAGGACCTTGGTGGAAGGTACCGTTTCATTTCATGATTCATCTATATATGTGTTGATTGATGCTGGTTCGACTCTATCTTTTATTTCTAGATGTGCTGTGGATAGATTAGGGCTTAGATCAGTTAGGTCTCCCACTTATTTGATATTGAGTACTGCTGCTGGGGAGCGCATCTACCCCAACATGATTTGTGAGGGGTGCGTACTTAGATTAGGAGACTTAGAGACTATTGTAGACTTTCGAGTGTTGGAGTTCCTTAAATTCGATGCCATACTCGGGATGGATTGGTTAGCTGCATACCATGCACATGTCGACTACTTCACCAAGAGGGTTGTATTCCAGATCCCGGGGCGACCCATTGTTGTCTTTCAGGGTAGAGCCTTTGATAGGCAGAACACCCATGGCAGATTGGTTACACAGCGTGACATGGACATTCTAGCCAGTTTGACCACCATAGATGATGGGCCTTCACGGTAGAGTATCGATGAGATTCCAGTTGCTAGAGACTTCCCAAAAGTGTTCCCCGAGGATCTGCCCGGCTTGCCCCCTAAGCAGGAGATCGATTTCATCATCGAGGTCATTCCAGGGACACGACCGGTGTCGATTCCTCCTTATCGCATGGCGCCGAAGGAGTTACAGGAGCTGAAGGTTCAGCTAGAGGAATTACTGGGTAAGGGTTTTATTACCCCTAGTGTGTCACCTTGGGGCGCTCCGGTATTGTTTGTGAAGAAGAAGGATGGGAGCCTCCGCTTTTGTATCGACTATAGACAGTTGAACAAGGTGACTATCAAGAATAAGTATCCTCTCCCACGTATTGATGACTTGTTTGATCAGCTTAGGGGTGCCAAGTTGTTTTCGAAGATTGATTTGAGATCAGGGCACCATCAGCTGAGGGTCAGGGAAGAGGATGTGCAGAAGACAGCATTCCGCACTCGATATGGGCACTACGAGTTCTTAGTCATGCCTTTCGGTGTGACGAATGCCCCAGCTATGTTCATGGACCTCATGCAGAGAGTGTTTCGGCCATACCTTGATGCCTTTGTGATTATCTTTATTGATGATACTTTGATTCGGCTAAGGTTGAAACGATTATTGGCTGGTCGAGACCTACCACGGTGACTAAGATCCATAGCTTCTTGGGTTGAGCAGGCTATTACCGCCGTTTCTTCAAGGACTTCTCAAAGATTGCCGCTCCGATGACGAAGCTAACCAAGAAGGATGCTCCATTTATATGGGATGATGGGTGTGAGAATGCCTTCCTTGAGCTTAAGCAGAGACTGACATCTGCTCCAGTGCTAGTGTTGCCAGAGCCCGGCCGAGAGCTAACTATATACACTGATGCATCACAGATAGGCCTTGGCTGCGTGCTGATGCAAGATGACGGGGTTGTCGCTTTTGCCTCACGACAGTTGAAAGTTCATGAGAAGAACTACCCCGTACATGACTTAGAGCTGGCAGCAGTAGTGTTCGCACTGAAGATATGGCGACATTACCTCTATGGAGAGCGTTTTATGCTCTATTCGGATCAAAAGAGCCTTAGATATCTGTTCTCGCAGAAGGATCTGAACATGAGACAGAGGCGATGGATGGAACTATTGAAAGACTATAACTTTACTATCGAGTACCACCCTGGGAAGGCTAACGTAGTGGCTGATGCTTTGAGTCGGAAACGGGTTGAGACTACCTGCATGGCTAGACACATGTCGCATGAGTGGAAGATGATTGACTTTGCCACAGTTATGAGTATCCGCGAGTCATCCTCTGAGACCAGGGTCAGTGCACAGATTTCAGCCCAGCCTGTTCAGGTTCAGGAGATCATGGAGGGACAACCACGTGATGCGGCCTATGATATGTTTAGGGGTTGGGCGGATGACACTTCTCATGGAGAGTGGTCACTTGATTCACAGGGTGCACTGAGATTCAGGGGACGGTTATAGGTACCAGATGATGCTGGCTTGAGACGTAGTGTGCTCAAGGAGCTACATCATTTGAGATACGCTGTTCATCCGGGTGCCAATAAGATGTACCAAGATGCAAAACGCACATATTGGTGGCCCGGGATGAAGCGGGACATACCAGTCTTCATCCAGCGATGTGATACGTGCCAGTAGGTTAAGGCTGAGCACCAGAGACCCAGTGGACCCTTACAGCCCTTATCTATACCAGAGTGGAAGTGGGAACACATAACCATGGACTTCGTCACAGGACTACCCCGTACACAGAGGAGGCATGACGTTGTTTGGGTAGTAGTGGATCGTTTGACGAAGTCAGCCCACTTTCTTGCTATGAGTACCAAAGATTCAGTGGAACGATTGAGCCGTCTTTATATTAGAGAGATTATGAGGTTTCATGGGGTTCCCTTATCTATTGTGTCCAACAGAGACGCTTGCTTCACGTCCCGATTTTGGTAGACATTGCAGACTCAGTTGGGGACGAGGGTGAACCTTAGCACAGCTTTCCATCCACAGACTGATGGCCAGTCTGAGCGAATGATCCAGATTTTGGAGGATATGTTACGCTCTTGCGTTATAGATTTTGGTGGTAGCTGGGAAGATCACTTGGCCTTATGCGAGTTTGCTTATAATAATAGCTACCAGTCGAGCATCGGGATGGCACCCTTTGAGGCGTTGTATGGTAGGCCATGTAGATCCCCTGCTTGTTGGGCCGAGACAAGTGATAGAGCGGTCTTAGGCCTCGCCTTCATACAGGAGTAGAATGAGAAGATACAGAGGATTAGACAGAATCTGAAGGCTGCTCAGGATCGACGGAAGAGTTATGCAGACAACCGACGAAGTGTCCTTGAGTTTGAGGTTGGTGACCATGTCCTCCTCCGTATTTCGCCTCGGAAGGGGCAAACGCGTTTCGGGATTTTAGGAAAGCTCTCTCCGAGATATATTGGGCCTTTTGAGATTCTTGAGAGGATAGGCACTGTTGCTTATCAGCTAGCCTTACCATCACAACTATCGGAGGTTCACAACGTATTTCACGTTTCGATGTTGAGGAAGTATCACCCCGATCCCTTGCACATTATTGATTGGAGGCATATTGAGCTACGGGATGACTATTCATACGACGAGATGCCTACGACTATCATCGATCAAGTTGTAAGGAAGTTAAGCAACAAGGAAATACCTATGGTACGAGTGCGCCGGCAGTTTCATGGTGCCGAGCAGGATACATGGGAGAGTGACGACTTCATGTTCCGACACTATCCTAAGTTGATGCATGTTGTCCCTTGACTTGCGTTATCATCATCATTGTAAATTTCGAGGACGAAATTTTCTATAAGGGGGGGAGACTGTAACGACCCATATTTGTGAATATGTATTTTCGTGTATTTTTCTAGAAATTTTAATAGAAATACATGAATTATTCTTAATTTTTCTTAATTGTGAATTACTTATTGAAGAAAATGAGAATAATGGAGAAAAATGCAAATTTGAGGAGAAAATATGGGGAATCATAAGGAAAATGTGATTTCTTAAGAGAAGTAATTTTTGGGATTGATTGTTGAATCTTCGGAATAATTATGAAATTTTTTAGAGTAATTGATAGAATTTTTGGATGAAAAATGTAAATTTTGGGTAATTATTCAATTTTGAAGGAATTAAATATTAAAATGACAAAAATTGATGTGTAATTGGAAGACTTGATGAAAAGCTGATTTATTGGTAATTTTAACAATTTTAGACAAAAAATGATGAAAAACAAATATATATATATATATATACGTATATATATACATATATACAAAGGAAAAAAAAACATGTAAGCTCGTGGGCAACCCAGGCACATGGGCCTGGACTGCCCAGGCCCATGTGGGCCGGGATGGGCGCACAGCCCAGCCCACCACTCCTCTCTTCCCTCTCCTTCTTCCTTCCATTCTTCATTTTCAGTAGAAAAAAAACTGCATAAAATTGTGCAAGAAAACCAGCTTTCTTGGTGGTTTTGCCCATTGTTTTGGTCATAAATGCATTCCTCCAACAGCTCCCCATGTTCCCTGGAACATTGAGCCATGAGTCAAGGCATTATCAGCTGGATAGATTGCAAACATCTCGTCCAAATCAACTACAAAAGCCTTTGATCTGATTTTTCTGCACTTTTGGCTTGTAAACCCACCACTTTCAAACCTCAATATCTCTCTCATCCAAAGTCCATTTTGGACGATCTTCGAGTCTTGGGAAAGCTCTTGATACCCTCTTCAAGGAGGTGTAAGCCTTTGATCGGAAACACAGGCCGTTTGAAGCAGAAACGGCCGCGCAATCTGCTGTTCGTCACTGCAAATACCCAGAAATGTGTGTTGTCCGAGTTTTGCAAGGCTGATATCTCGGTCATCCGAAGTCCGATATTAAGGTATTATAGCTAGTTTTAAATCGTATAATGTCTAATTCAACTTTTATTTTATGAGCAACACCATCTAACCTCTTGAAACATGTCAAAAATGGCATCGAAGAGGGGCTGTTCGCGATTGCAAAACCCAGAAAAATCAGATAGACTGTGTTTTGGCCGAGTTTGCGATGCAGTTTCGTGGGTCATCCGAACTCCGATTTTGAGGTATCTTAGCTTTTTTTAAAGCTTGTTATGTTTACTTCATTTTCTATTTTGTGAAGAATGACAAATGAACACTGGAAGGATGTCAAAAATGACGTCGAAGTAGACTGCCGGATATGTTAATCCGATACTTAGAAAAGTTTCTGAAAATCTGCAGAAATACCGTGATTTTGTGCTCTCGGTTAGGAATTTTTAAAAATACTTAGAGATGTCTTATTTTTCTGAAATTTGGAGGATGCATTTATGCAACAACTAAAAATGTTTTGTAAACATTTGGTCTCAAATAGATAAGTCTAAGGGGGTTAAATAAGCTGCCTTTTGAGTGTCTATCATTTGCAATGTGGAAAACCCAAATGTCCTGATATCACCCTTGGAAAACATACTAAACTGGGTCCAAAATTCATGAAATAAAATTCTAGAGATACATTAGGAAGTGTATATCATAACTGAAAAATATTGCGCAAATCCAATCTACGGATTGACAGCAGAAAAATAGTGAAGGCCTGCTGCGCAGTTAGAGCAAATAAGACCAGATTTGAGCATCTTTATGATTCCGCTCAAAAACCATAGAAAATGAGATCTGAAAACTGTAACAAAAATTATAGGAAATATTTGGATGATTTATAGCAAATCTAGAGATTTTCATATAAATCCAATGGTCGGCTTTGTCACAGAAAATTCTGGAACTCCACTCTATAGATAGAAAGGAAAATCCAGAATTGAAGGTTTATGTTATTTCTGTTGGAATACGTAACAAATGATATCCAAAAATAGAAATATAAAATTCTAGTGAATATTTGAATGGTCTACATAAAATAGGAAAGGTTTCGCGTAAATCCAACGGTTGGATTGATCGCAAGAAAATCGACAATTTACTGCACAAATTAGACTAAGAGGCTTAAGATTGACTAAGTGTTGAAAAATTGGGAATTTTGACCCAATTGACTTGATTTTGACCAATTGACCAATTTTGACTAAGTTGACCGAGTTTGACCAAGTTTGACCGGTTGACCAGGTTTGACCGATTCGATTTCGAATTGACTGAGATCGATTAGGAATAGTAGGACCGAGTGTTTCATGAGGAACTGAAATCTAGTTAATATAATGCAGATTTGAGCGTATATCGCGGGACTGGGCCGAGTGTCGAGGGGACATCGGTGCACGAGACCCGAGGTGAGTAGTTTGACTTAGTTGTTGTCTTAACTGTATTCCTTGCATGGAAATGATTGAAATTGTCATCGATTGAATGGTTTCATATGTTTGAACTACATGGTTGATTTGAAATATATGTAGTCGTACACCGATAGTGAGACCATAGGCTCGAGGTCCGAGCGCAGGGTTAGGGTACACAATGCGATTGGATTAGGCTCGAGGACCGAGCGATGAGGTTAGGGCATATGATCAGTGCGCCTAGCCTCAGACCCGCTCGAGCATGGCACTTGAGGACCGAGCGCAGGGTTAGGGCGTTCGATTAATGCGCCTAGCCCTTGACCCGCTTGAGTGGCCAGTACGCCTGACTCACGACCCGCTCGGGCGATGACCATAGGGTTGTCTTGATGATTTAAACCCTAGTTTGGATATAGTTTTGAGTTGCATGTATTTAAATTACTTCCTTAACTGTTGTACTATTTATAACTGTTTTACTACATACCATGCTTTCAATTACTACTCATGCATACATACACGGATTTTGGAGTGCTAGTTAGATGATATACTGGTTTTCCTACTCACTGAGCCATGTTGAATATTAGGCTCACTACTCTACTGACATTTCAGGTTCCTCAGCAGCTGATAGAGGGAAAGGAATGGTGATAGCCTAGTCCTGGAGGGTCCTCTGTTTTTTTTTTGTTTCTATCTGAGGTCGGTCATATTTTGTATGTCTGAAACTATTAAATGGTCCAACTGTACTTTTGGAACATGATAACATGTAATGTATCATTTACTTTTGCACTTAAATTAAATGGATGTTTAAATTACTCTGATGTGGCATGGATGTCAAGGTTGGACAGGCTTAACAGCGGCTGGTAAGACTCGACTCGATGAGTCAGATCGTTGAGCCGCCGTGCCGGTCGGGTCGCCCTTTGGCCTAGGGAAGGGGTCCCGACACACATACAAGGAACTCTACTGTTAGGTCTCGACGAGTGCCACAGCCAGTGGTAGCTCAAGACCAAGACTGTTTTAAATCAACCAAAACAAAGAAAAACTTTGAATATATGAAAACTTTTTGGCAACCAATTTCTAAGCGAGGCATCTTTATTATTGATGATGAACAACAAATGGGCATCGACCACACGTAGGGAATTTATGATGAACAACAATTGAGGAAGTGTTGAAGAGTTTATGTAGGGAAGGAGCTTCTTGGAAATGCATGAACGGGTGCCCAATCAGTTTATCTAAGAGTTGCTTCAATGTTGTTGCTAAGGTATGGTCGTATTTTGTCTATGTAAACTTGATTCCTGCCTTGTTAATCAACAGGGTTCCAATTGAGAGGTGTGTCATGGTCTATTGCATCGTTAAGGGGATTTCAATCAATGTGGGAAAATGCATATCCAATTCCATTTGTTACTCCATTAACAAGACCAATGCTAGCCTCCCACATCCTACGATCATTACTCTTCTTTGTCAGTGGGCTGCTCTCACTTGGCCAGCAGGTGAGCCTACACTTAAGTTTAAAGATCACATCACGGTTCGCATGCTCACCACAACTCCAGTTAAGAGGAGGAAAGATCCAGTGGGTGCTTCCACATTTGAGGCTTCTACCATGCCTTCTGCTGCTGCTCCTCCCTATTGTGCTTCATAATAAGAGATTCATGCAAACCTACATGGCATGGCTAATCTCCATCGCTTATTTTATCTATCCAATCCTTAGCTACAGTAGATGGTGTCGCTTCCTCCATGCTTGGTTCCCTATTTGGATCGTAGTTGCTGTGAAGCTCTTGCTGGTGCAGACGATGATGATCATGAGGATGAAGATGATGCTTCTTCTAATGATGAGATATAACATGACTAGGCTTGAGCTATTTATTTTACTATTGGGGTTGCATATATGTTTATTTTGCTACTGACTCTACAAACTATTATCCTTGGTACTTGTTCTTCTCTTAGATGCTGTCAAATAGATATATTGATTTCTTACTTGTGGATTATGCCTAATTTCAATTGCTATTTGCTTTTCTTTGCATGTTTTGTGAGCAAGTCATTTCTATGCATGTTCTATGCTAAAGTCTTTTAAGGATGCCTATGCTTCAATATGTCATCTTCGCGTGTGTGCGTAATGTGAAGTTGTGCTCTTAAGGACAAGGCACAGTTTAAGTTTGGGGGTGCGCATCAAAAAAATATCTTCAAATTTTGGTTATAGTTCATTTATTTATCTATGTATTTATATATTGGGTACTCCCATTCCTTTTTGAACTATATATATGAGCATGTCATTCTATCATTACATGTAATTTATTTATTTATTTAGGGCCAATGCTTGCACATCTTAGTTTTAAGACATGAGCATGAGCATATAGAGCATGTTGGTGTCAGTTAGGTTAGATTTATACCATATTTTTGAAAATTTCACAAGTGACCTATGAAATTAAAAATTCCTTTAGTGTGATGATAAAGAACTAGGATATATTAAAATAGTCTGTGTGCTTGGTTTGTCCAAATTTGACATTGATAGATTTCTTTACTCTTAGGTAGATTGAGAATCTGAAAATTGAGGAAAGTGATGAGTGGAAACCAAATCACAAGTCAACAAAATTTTTCATAGACTTTTGAAATAATCAAATCTATCTAGAACACTACTTAAGAATGACTTTAGGAGGGAAATGATGTAAGCCATCATTGTTTGAGTTTTAGCTTAAAGGCCGGTTCCAACATTTATAATCCTTTGTAGCCAATTTTGAGCCTTAAAGCTTGTTTTCTTGTTATGAACCTAAACATTGTAGATAAACACTCTAGCCTTTTATATATATCTCAATTGAACCTATTTGTGTGCACTCATAGTTATAATACTGCTTATTTAGATGATGTGAAAGAAGACGGAGATGCTAACATTAAGGTACATATGTTTTCAATTTTGCTTTTGTTTGTGTTAAAAGAAAAAAAAGTTAAAAAAGAGAAAAAAAAAAGAAAGAAAAGTTATATTTGTTTAGTACTTCAGTATTGTCAATGAAATTGAGCTTTCAACTTTTGTGTGGGTATACATATGCGTAAAAATTGAAGTGTATGTAATTAAATAAGTTTGGGGAGCTGTGAAAACAAGGTTGTGAGCTTGAACGAAGAAAACAAAGGATTGAACAAAAAAGATCAAGCTATAATTAGAAAATCAAACAAAGAAGGTTGTTATTATTGTTACGAGTATGCACTTGAGTTAGAATTAAAATCCTATAACACATGTACCTTGAGCCAAGCCACATTACAACCAAAAAGAAAGACCACTGATCTTGACTAGAGTTTGAGTTGAGTAGATGAACACCCCAATTTTCGACCGGACCTTCGTTCAGGTATTACCTCACATATGGATCGTCGCCCTATAAAAATTGAGATGTTACTTGAAATTTTTCGTTCTGTCAAAACCTTTTTCTTTAAAATTAAATTCATCAAATTTTGTTCTCAGATCAGTGTCTGCATAGATGTTTTAAAGCAAAGCAAAAGATCAAAATAATTTCTCTAAGTATTCACTGAATTTCTCAAAACAATGCATAAAGAATACAACGGAAATACTTAAAACTATTCATTCAAACCAAAATCGTTAAACAATTAAAGCCATTTAAAGATAAAAAGACCAAAGTTAAAACTAACGTAATTACATTAAAACAATTCAGTAAAATACATAAAACTTAACCTTCAAGTCACTTATCCCGGACGACCTCCTCGTGAGATGTCCAATTAAAGTGCGAGTCTTTTGACGTAAGTCAACATACTCTACGTTCAGGTGTACCTGAAAAATAAAGTGGGAGTGAGCTTAAAAGCTCAGTGGATCAATCCTACACATAACATGCATTATACAGACCCAATCCAAAACATTACAAATACTTTCAAACATTAGGCGTTCAAACATTTATTTGTTTTAGTTATACTCTAAGGCCGGAAGAGGGTTGAGATACCTCTCAAAATTCCCTGTGATCCAATCAAATCTTAGAGGGTTTTAATAACCATCTAAAATCAATCGACACTCACATCACAGCCTAAGAAAGCGGACTTATCGCGATGTCGTACCATCTCCCAAAGACTTTGAGCTGTCGCATACAGCTCCGGGTGAAAATACCTACGATTCGCCTTGTAGCTTGACAATCTCAAACGATGACACATAAGAGATGCCGCCTCGATCTGCTTCAGGCTCAACGATCTCACTGTTACATGGATTCTTAATACACCATCATCTTATTTTAGTTTTACAAATAATATCAAACATATCGGACATCATACAATACACTAGAGAATATAATTCAAACTATGCTTGTAAGTCAACATGATAATGCACATGAATGATCAATGCCATTTAAATGCATATCTTCCTATTCATGCATGTTTCAATTAAGTAAATCTAAATGCAAATCATTATATTCAATCATGGCATGAGATGATTATGCATAAGTCGAAATAAATCATCGTAGATCACACATCATCCACATAGACCACACAATTTCAATTAATTTCCTAATAAAATTCTAATAACCTAGAACTATTCATACAGATGCTTTGAATCTTAAATCCATATAATACAAATGAGCAAGGAAGTCACGCCCACCTAATTTCGCCAATCTTCAGGGCTTTCCTTCGAGATCCTCGATATGCTAAAATATATAAATCTGAAATTTAACACTTAATAGAATTGCTCTTAGGCTTAAATAATTTCTAAGATAATTATGGAGTTCGAATATTACTTCCAACTAATTTAGGGTTATTCTAGAGTCCTAAAATTTTATATATTCTAATTAAAGTGGTTTCTGTATCTTCTAAATTTCCTTAATTTGAAATTTTAACTTTAATAATTTTTTTGCAAGCTTTTATCATATAGTCAGAGTTCTAATAACTTAATCGTTATAATTTAAATAATTTATTAACATCATGATTAATTTACTTACGAACAAAATAAGACTTCTAGACGTTCTAAATTTTGTTCCGAAGTCTAAGATTTTTTTCTTATAAAAGATTATAAACTCTTAAAGTTTTATTTTTCATGTTTTTAACTAACTAAGATAGTTAAATTGTAACTTATCCTAGTTTAAAAGATTAATTAATTTAATTTTTATTAATTTAATTAATCCTCAGGTTCAATAATTAATAAATAATCTCATCTTGAATTTATTTAATTTGAATTATTAAATAAATTTTCTAAATTATTTTTGTACTTGTTTTAATTAATTAATTTTTTTATTTGTATCTAGATTCAAATTTTTAATTTCATTTTACTTTGGCATCTAAAATTATCAAAATAAATTTCTTACTATCTAAAAATTTAAAATTTAAAATATACCTTGCGTTGTCTTCTTCACCCGAGTGACACCAATGCCAGAGATTCTTTGTTGCACGTTGCTCTCTACGCAAACATTGCAGCGACAACCACTTCGCTTCCTTTGTCATTCTTCGCTATGAATTCATGCCCAAAATCTTCTTGAAATTTAATTTGAATCAAAACCTCAAATCTGATTTTCTTCAGTCACAGTTAGTAGCTCTTGAAATCAGGATCAACACCAATCAGCCATATTACACCCCACGGCCAGCAAGCAACAACTCCCAACCATGTACATATACACATATTGCTGCTTCATCTTTCTCAAGCCAACGTAGCAGCGACAGCAGAGCAACCTTGCTAAGCCTCCACGTCCCCTCTCTGTTCGTCACATCAAGCCACTACCATCTCCTTCTTCACACTTACTTCACGCACACTACGTCTCATTTTCTTCATTGCTGCACCTTCTCCTTTTCGTTCGGCTGCAACAACAGCAGCAGTAGCCCCTGGTCTACCTTCCTCTGCTCATGCAACAACCATAACCCATTACGCAGCCCCTGTTCTTCCTTCTTGGTTCATCTTCTTTAATGCAGCAATCTCTTTGTTAGGCCGCAGGGAACAACAGTAGCAAAAGCAACTGCTGCTCCCCTGTTTTCCCCTCTTCTTCATGTTCATCGTTCCACCAGCCCACGGCAGCAACACCTTCCCTTCTTCGTTTCTTCTTTCCTTCCCCTCTGTTTTTTTCCTCTTCATCTTCGGCTTCTGCAACTCCACGCCCAAGCAGTAGCCATTATCTTCCCCTATTCGTGCAACAAGAACCCCGAGCAGCCACAACAGCATCAACAGAGCAGCCATACTCTGTTCCCACTTGCCTTCTCAGTTCGGCGCACCACCCAACTCTAGTGACTAGTTTTATTCGTTTCATCCTCTTCTTTGTTCAAACTCAGCAATCCCTACTTCTTCTTTTCTGTCCGGTAATAGCCATAATAGATGGTAGCAGCTTCCTCTGTTTCATTTTTTTCCACCATCCCATTGGCAGCAGCAGCAGCAACAACGATAGTAGTAGTAGCAGCTTTTGACTTCTTCTGCTCATGCCATGACGGCCAAGGATAGCAGCATACGACCTCTTCTTCATCCTTTCTACTCCGTTCTTCTTTTTCACTCAGTGGCAGCTTCATGCTGTCCTTGCCCTCCTCTGTTTGTAACTTCCGGACCGCAGCAGAGCTTATTCTCTCTACTCTCTTCTTCGTGCTTCAATTCCTCCTTGTTTGTTCATCTCACCAACCCCACACCAGCAAGACACCGCATTGGCTTCTTCTTCAATCTACCGTTGTCCGGATAGTTCGAGACTCCACTCGGCGTTCTACCCCGTTTGCAAACGCACCACCCCACCTGGTTCTACCAATTCCATTACATGCATATATAATTACCCTTTAATTTGATTAGCTAATCACAATTTGAATCTATACTTATCCTTGATTCATTATTTATTCCTTAATATGCACCAATCATTTTATTTAACTAATTTAATTTATTCAATTCCTACACATTATTAAAAAATTTTTTATTCACACACACACACACACACACACACACATATATATATATATATTACATTAATTTGATAAGTTGAACCCAAAAAATCAGAATTTGAATTTAATTACTCTCCCGCATTTCTTAAAAAGCTTGTTATAATTTACATCCATTTTAATTTATAATCTATTCATTCCATTGCCCTAAAATCATATGTACTAATATTGTATTATATATATATTTTCGTCTCAACAAAAATCTTGGATTTTAGCTCACTAATAATTTCATCGACTGATACCTAACTATTCTATCAATTTATAGTTTATGTCGATATTTAACTAAAATGCTACTCTAATTCCTTCATTATCATCATTAGTTAATTCAATTCAACCAATATCGATTTTTTTATTCATTTTATATCCGCTCACGGCGTGGCATGATCACGGAGTTACGAGGTGTTACAGTAGACGATAGATAAAGGAGGGCATTGAGAGGGTTTGTGTACTTACGTATTAGGAGAGATTTTTATAAGTGAGATGGTAACTAGAAATCACCTACAAGATCTAGGAGCATTGAGACACCGACAGATTAGAGGGTAAAGTTAAGGAAGAATGGAGGGTAGATTGAAAATCTAGACAACCAGAATGGCCCTAGGAACGTGTTAATGAATCACAAACTATAGGGATGGTAGATGGAGATCACAATGATAAGTAAAAAAGAGTTTAACTCTATATGGTATGGAGGATGAACAATAGCTTAAGTTTGGGGGTTTGTTAGTTGCATTGCATATTAACTATTTTATATGTATTTTATATATATTTTGCAGGGTTAGATAGGAATTTGGATATATTTGTTTATAATTAGGTATATGAGCATTTATAGTAAGATTGGTTTTTTTTTTCCAGCATTTAAAGAATTTCAACACTATTTTTATGTGTTTTTATGTGTGATATAATGTTCGAGAAAGAGTTCTAGTAGTTTAAGCAGATATAGGTTAAATAGGTAATGATGCACAGGCTGATACTAAAGAAAGGAAGCATAGACAAAAGTTGAGGATGATCTTGATTTTTGGTCTAAAAGTGTGAATCATTGCACGTGCAATAAACCTAAGCAAGCAGATCAATACTACAACTCAATAGCAATGTAGAAGCCCAAATGTGGATTCAACCAAATAACATCCCGGCCGATGCCCATTCTTCATCCAAGACAAAAATGAGTATAAAACATGAAGAGCACATAATCGCATGCCAAGACCATGGTCCTACAATGGAAGTTAGCACAAATTTGTGTGGAAAATTCAGATTTTGAATACGACGTGTTACCGCGGTCCAGGATGGTGGTCTTATGATTAGGGTTATTAAATTAATGTTCTGTGTTAGTGTCTAATTAAGGTTTTGTAGGTCATTTTAGAGAAAAACTATAAATAGCTCCTCATATTAGTTTTCTTAGATTATTTAGTTGCTACTTATTTTCATTTGACGGCCATAAGTGGAGAACATCGAGCAAAAACGTAGAGGAACATGAAGAACAAGATCGAAGTCTAGTATGATCTTTATTTTATTTAATTCTTGGTTCATTAACCTTTACACTATGTCCGACTAAGTGTTTCAATTTCTTGGATGTGATTTCAATTGTCAGAACCTTTGATTCTAATTTTCAATTTATCTAGTCTGATGTTTTGTCTTCTATTTTGTGTGATTAATGTTTTTTTATCTACTGGCCATAGATTGATATCCGGTTGTTAAACTTGGGAGAGAGGTTTAACAATTGGATAATCAAAATATAAACCTAGAATAATCAATTGACTGGAAGGTAGTCGATTCTTTAGGAGGTTGCACAGGAATTAGATTTAAATGCATTAGTTTATTGACTGTACACCTCAAGAGGGGGTATTAGAAAATTTGACTAATAGGTATTAAGGAACCTTGGGAGAGGGTTTTAGTGAAAGTGTTATAACCTACAAAATTAAGAATTAGATTAATTGAAATAAGAAGTGATGGTAAATACATGAGATTTCATAATCCTAGATACTTAATTCATATAGTTTTCAATCAAATACTTGTTTGCTTTCAACTTGCTTATGATTTAATTTAGCTTTCAATCATCACTTCATTTATTAGTCTTAAATACTAAAATTAGATTGGGATTTGAGCTTGTTAACAATACACCGTTCTTAGAGGACAATATCTGGTTATTCACCATGCATTACTATTGCGATCCTGTACACTTGCAATGATAAATCCTTTAGTCATCAACTCATCTAGTTGCACTTTAAGTTCTTGTAACTCTTTTGGTGCCATTCGGTATGGAAGAACAGAAATAGGCTTAGTACTAGGCATCAATTCAATAATAAAATATATTTCTCGTTTAGGTAGTAACCTTGACAAATCATCTGAAAACACATCAGGATATTCACAAATTACAAGAATATTAGATAATTGTATGTCTTTTGTCTTTTTTGCTATTGAACACATACCAACCAACATTCTAACTTCTTTATCAGTAGGTATTCTGTAACACCCCAACCACCATATCATTAAGCATTGGATGCATCCACCATTTTTTTGACAGTGGACTAAACCAAACGGCGAGCCGGGCCGGTGTTACATTACAAAGGACCCACACTTGACTTTCTATTTCAATCCTTTCATGCCTTGATCGTATTTAACCATACATAACTTAAAATTAAGAATTTAATAAGGCAATAGTGTAAGAAATAACTGAAATTCATAAACTCAATTAATTAAATAAAATTGAGTACATAATTTAAAAGAAATATTACAGCTGAAGTCTTAAAACTTGGGCAACATGTCCTTACATAAAAATTAGAAACTTTTTAAATAAAAAGAACCTAACTAATATTCATGGTCTTCATGTAATTTAATTCCCTAAAAAATAAAAGGAAGGGTGAACACACAGCCTAGTGGATCTTTCTAACATTTAAATCATTATTTCAATTCAAACAAACCAAACATATCAAAAACTTTTGTACATTAGGCGATTCAAACAATTTCTTGTTTTGGTTGACATTCAGACCGAAAGAGTTTAATCTCTGTGTTCCACATCGTGGGGAGAGAGAATCACTCTTGGAAACTCAATCCCCCTATCTATCTATCAAGTGGGATCACTTTTTGGAATTCCAATTCAAAATCATCAATCAAATAAAAAGAAACTGGCAAGCCAGGTCAAGGGGTGGAACACACACGATGACATCTGTCCCTGTAATAATTGAGAAAATAAATAAATAAATAAATAAAATATATTTAATTTAGTGGGATGAGGATTCAAAAAAAAAGAGAAAAGAAAAAGATATACATATACATGAGAAATAATGTATATACACATATATACATGTGTATATTGGTTGATAATAAAATTAAAAAAACTAATTAATTAAAAATATTATTTAAATTTTATTAACTAGTAAAAGATTTAATAAATTAAATTTTGGTACGCAAACTACAAAATAAAATCAGAAATTTAGAAGAAAAATGATGTAAAGTATGCATATTTAAGTATATAAGGAGTGTATATTGCATATATTAGAAACTGTGTACAAAAAGGGGTTCCAAATACACATAAAAATTCAAAAACGGGATTTGCACACTCTCCACGTCATATGAGTATTAGAGGATGAGAAATTGGATAGAAATCAAACTCTAGTAGGGATTACAATAAAAAGAGTCCTAAATACACTCAAATTCTCTCTTATCCTTTGCAAATCAATCCCAACTCTTATCCAACACTAAAAGTGGCGCCTCCCATCCTTTTTCATCCCAAAAATCGTCATTCTCCTCTATTCTATTGACCTTAGTCGACCTCCCTAGTTGACACAAGAAGAACATCACAAAAACTTGAGATTTTGGGCCAAGAACTACCTCAAATCGATTCTACAAGGTAATGCCACACTATCTCTTCTCTTCTTTCTTTCTCTATTCTTTTTCACTCCTTAGATGTTGATTTCTTTCTCTATATTTTGTTCTAGTCGTCCTCTAACTTCAACTATAGAGAGAGGTTATAAAAAAAGTAGAGATTACATGCATCAAATCACCAACAATCCATGCTATAAGGTATTAATTTACACCATGATCACTACATCTTCTTCTCTTTTGTTTTCTCTTTCTTTTCATCCTCTTAATTGGAACATTATTTCCATCAAAATTTTTTAAAATACTTCTCTAATCCCATCATCAAAATAGAAACGTAAATCAGCCCAAAGAAGAGCCAAGAACTCTCTTTTGAAGCATACATCATTAACGAGACGTTCCGAGCAACGGTAATAAGGTATAATGATATTATTCCTTTCTAATGTTTACTTTTTGGTTTCCAGCAATAATCTAATGATTTAGAAAGGTTATAGGTTTATGGAAACATGAAATGTCGGGACCCCTTCCCAGAGTCAAGGGCGGCCCGACCGGCACAGCGGCCTGACGAAACTCTCCCACCAAGACGAGTTCGCCCAACCGCTGTTAAGCCATCTTTGCA
>JAJIYU010008792.1:0-17638 GCA_030144865.1 Tinospora cordifolia | reverse complement strand
TAACAACTTTCTAATATCATTATTTTTTCCTCCTTAAAGAAAAAAAGATGGTACTCACATTTATGAAATAATTTACAAGAAACTAATAAAATCATAATTAAAATGGAGAAAATTACAAGTTACATCTTGTTCATTAGTTTGATGTGAGTTTCAAATAATCTGTTTAAATAATCATATGGACAAACGCAAAATAATAATAATAATAATAATAATAATAATAATAATAACGAGATGAAATGGAAGAAAATGCCGTCTTAAACCTCCTGTGGTGGAAGAACCGAAGAAGTTTATAAATGTGTGAGATGAGAATTTTGGCGGGAAAACTCTTTCTGGCTCTGCGATCGCTCCCTCTGGAAGTCATCTAGATGGGTAGCAGAGTAACGGAAATAACTGCTCTGTTAACTAAACTTGCTTCTCATCTTCAAACCCCCCAATCTTCAACCACCCATCAAGAATCTCTTCTTCCATCAATTTCATCTTTGAATCACTCTCTCAACTTGAATGAAGATTCTTCTTCTAGGGTTAGGGTTTTGGACGCTGCCCTCTCTTTGATGTGCTTCAAAGCACCCCAAGTTGGTTCCTGCACTTTAATTCCAATGTCAATCTTCAATTGGGGTGTTTTTTTTGTTTTTTTTTTTTGAATTCTATGTTTGTCTCTTGTAAAATGAAGATGTAATTTTGTTGCAATCATTTTTCTAGGTTTTTCAGTCGGTGACTGAATGTATGGTTCAGACGATTGTTTCCGTCTTGTGTTCTTCAGTGTGTTGCAAGGTTTTACATTTTGAAAAAGACGAGGTTTTGAAGATCGGAAGCTCCCTTTGTTGCTGTGATTGTAGCGAGTTGTTTGAAGCGCTTTTGGATGTTTTGAGGAAGCTGGAGGAGTGTGGTATGGTAGAATTGATTTGTGCTCTATCAGATCTTTGACGTTGTTTTGCGTATAATTATTTTGTTGGGATGAATGGAAAAGAATTTCTTTTTTTTCCCCCTTAATCTGTTTTTCATTTTAGAATTATTTATTTATTTATTTTGTTTTCATTTTCAAATCTCTGTGAACTACACTTTATAAAATTGATCATGCAAACATAGGCTTGCCTCTATGCTAGGTTTTAAATTTTACATGCAATTTTGTCCATGCTGAAGTTGATTTAGCAAGTTTGAGTTTTCCAGCATTAAACTCCTAGTTATTACTACGATTAAAAGGGTTGGTTGTAATCATTGTTCTCTGTTGTTTATTCCTGAGAACGTGAACCACATTTTGACTTTTTTGTACAATATATGACCGACTAGTAATGTTTGTACAAATGTTCTCCACAAGTTGATTTGACCCCATGAAACTACATACTGTTTTTATCTTCAACCCTATCACTGAGCAACAATGTTTATTCTACTCTATGTTATTGATATTTGGTGAAAACTTATTTTGCTCATATTTATGTTGTTAGGTTGTAAAAATATGTGTGGACCAAAATAATAGTCCCTCATTAGATATGAGCAAGTTATCTCGTAAGATTTAAGTTGAAATCCTACCATCATTAGTATGAGGGCCTTTTAGAGAAAAACCTCACACCTGAGCCTAATAGTGTCAGGCTTAGTTGAGACTTGAGATCCACTCAAGACTGGCATATACGTTGGTATAACCAAATTTTATGGATTTCCTCAATGTGAATGTTTAACTATATATTGTCTAATTTGTTGCTGTACTTCATTAGACTTTGAGCTTCTTCAACTTTATCCAATGCCAAATCTTCACTTTCATAAGATAGCTCTAACATTTTTCTTGTAGCTCCTCATCGTAACAATCATTGTCTTATAATGTAATTGGGTTTAAGGAGCCACTCTTTTTTTACCGCTCTGTCAACAAGATGTCTAGATGTAAGACTAGTGTCCTTAAGTCAAGCGTCAAAGATGAGAGTGACAACTAAGAAGGCAATGACGAAACTGAATGACTAGACAGCAAGAATGGTATCAACAAGGCAAGTAGGGTGATTGAAGAAAGAAATGGAGAGGTTTAATGGAGATGGCTGATGCTTTGATGGAAGCCTAACTCTTCAAGTGGCTTTTCAAGCCAAAGTTCAAGGAGGAATAGGGTAACGGAATGGTCCTTTTAAAAGTTTACAACCAGATAAAAATGCTTCATCATCAACTTTTGGAGAGATGGGTCAGAGGTGATCATTGAGGAATCAACTAAGGCAAGGGTGTATTTGATGTGTTGAGACTTGGAATCAATTGCTTTGGCCCAAGGATTGCTAGTAGGATGCTTATGCTGCCCTATAGAGGATGATAGCTTCAACAAGGTGTATATATGTCTTATCCTTGTGGTGTCGATTGAGTCCTACACATATAGGAGGGATGACTTCATTAGAACCATTCAATTGAGAATGACACTCAATGTGACTTTTGTTCCTACTGAAGTTGAAAGCTAGGCTTGGGTGAAGTCGAAGACAACCTTCAGAAAGTGATCTTTGGGGATGATAAATCTTTGTCTTCCATGGCTGTATTTTCTTCCAACAAGATAGGAATATAGAAGTCTCTTAGTGATGATAGAAGACTTCATGGTTCCAGTTTATCATCTAAAGAGGAGTTTGAAGTTTTGATTTTAGTAGGTCTTTCTATAATTGAAAATTGGATTACACATTGAAAATGGGTTGGAACTAGCATTAAACTGTTTCATGCATCTGATGGTCCTTCAGTCTGATATAGCACTCATGCATTGTGCTATCTAGAAAAAACAAGGACCGATTTGTGAGTGGCAAGATAAGAATTCTGAACATGAAAATCATCTTCAAAAGTGTACATCAGAGTTGTAGTAAGCTCAAAAGATCTAGTGCAAAAATAACTGCATATGAGTGGAATCATCCTAGTAGAATTGTGGAAAAATGAAGATCCTCGCAATGACTGCAGAATGTTGTGGGGGACTAGTAGATATTGTTAGCGATTTTGCCAATGGCAAGTCCATGACTCTGCAGAGCTTGCTTTCATCAAAGTTGTTGGTAAACCCAATGGGAGACTCTTTCTTGGAATTCTGACTTTTAATGTTAGTCGAAAATAGGATAGATGTTGACAGTAATAAGCAGAAGGAAAAGATGGAGGTTAAATGTCAAGGAGCCATTTTGGATGGGGAGAAGATTTCGGACGAGAAGTGTTTTTTTGGCATCCGAACATAGCCCTGCCTAATGGGCAATCATGATCATGTCGCGTTTGAGGAGAGAACTGCCAGCTTAAGAGTCAAACATTCATTATAACCAGACCTTGAATTTTCGTAGATGACGTGAAGGGATGATGGACTCTTATTTTATGAGCTTGGCTTGAAGTGTGAGGATGATGTTGGTCTAATGAGTTGGAACCATAACTACGGCCTTAGATAGTTGGGGTTGCATTACTAGTTGGCCTAGGATGGACAAAGCCTACTAATATGAAGATGAAAGGAAAGAAGCTTGTGATTGAGGAATCGAGGTTGATGTTGACTTAAGCACTAGCTCAAATCATATGGTAGATAAAGTGGATTATCCAAAGGTAGTGACTAATATAAAGGGTGTTGGGAAGGAGGCCCATGCCTACTTGCAAGTTTATAAACGAAAGAAGAAATTTGGGAGAACTAGTTGAATAAGCATTTAAGCATTGGAAAGATGGAAACTTGAGTTTGGCTTTCATCCGAGTGCAGCATAATGAAAGCAAATAACAGTGATGGGGGGAAGACTCCGAGAAACATTAATGGATGACAGCAGCTTGGACAGCAGCACATTAATGGATGAAGACAAATGCAATTTGATGAAAGCAATGAACTTGTTGAGTGGGTGAAGTTAAGGCTCAAGATGCAGCCACTTGACCTCTTGGGGCAAAAGTATGAGCCTCGATTCTTGTTAATCATTCTAAAATAACCCTACAACCTTTCTTTCCCCTCTTTAATATCTATTCCCATACAAATCCCAATCCAAACCAATCGTGCTTTTGGTTGTAAGAAAATGAGACCAATTGCTTTGGTTTGGAGATTGACCCCATGATTGGTGCACGTTGCTGATTTTTGTGTCAAATGGCTCGAATTTTGATGTTTTCATGAAGATATTATTTTGGAATGTTAGAGGTTGTGCTTCCAAATTTTAAAAGAGAGATATTGAGCAAACAATTGGCACAATCGAACTGATTCCAAGAAGTGAAGAGATTGTCATGGAAAAGGGTTTGTTGGGGCTGATTTGGCAATCAAGATTCCTCGAGTGTTTTTTAATTCTGAGTACCAACTACTTGTGCATTCAAAGGTATCTTGATAAAGTGGGATGTGTGGAAGGTTGCTGTTCAAAAACACCTAATTGGGAGTTTTTCAACCTCAAATAAACTCAAGGAGGATGGTAAACCTAAGTGCTGGTTTACTAGTTTACATGGACCATGTATAAGGAATGAGACGCAATGTTTCTGGGATGAAATACAAGGCTGAGGAGTATTTGTAGTCCATGCTGGTGTTTGGCTAGAGATTTCAATATCACAAGAAGGCCATGAGAAAATAAGTCATGTCAACCTTTTCTTTAAAAATAAGGGACTTTGATTCATTAATTTCATGAGCTATACCTCTGGGATCTTCCCCTTCTTAATCATGAGTTCATGTCGATGAATGGTTGGGAGGAGTTCATTTGCTGCAAATTAAATGACAACAATTGGATGGGATCTTATCTACCCAATGTCCAAGCAGGTGCTTAGCATTTAAATGGGCTCTGATCATTGGCCACTTGACATAGATATTGAGTTTGGCACATGGGAGCTAACTCCTCTCCGCTTTGACAATTTTTGGTTCAATAACCTAGATTTATGCAAGCTGATGGGTAGGATGGGTCTAAGTTCCATCAAGGACCGAAGTACATCAAGAAGAAGGCATAGGAATGGAATTGAAACAATTTGGACTGGGATTGGGTTAAGAAATATGAATTGATCAACTCTTTAACCTTCTTGGACAGCCAAAAGAGAGCTCAATAATTTAAGTTTAAGAAGGGGTCTAATTTTTGCGAGATTTGGAACATTGACTATAAAGTGTATACATAAGCAAGCTTGAATGTGCTAACAGTTCCTTTATTGATTTAAGAGGAGGTGGCTCAGAAAATCATCAATCATTTTAAGAACGTCTAACACCAAAGAGAAGGGGAAGCTTGGACAATCGAGGTATTGTGTGGAGATGCATCTCAGGCGATGGAGGATATGGCTAGAATAACTGTTTGATGAGAAGAAGATCAAGGAAGCAATTTTTAGTTGTGATGGTGTATGACATGTTGTGGACTGATGGTTTCATGATGTTCTTTTAAAGAAATTCGGACGTGGTAAAAATGACCTTTGCAAAGTTTTGGAGGAATTTTATGATGGTGAGTAGTCGATGCATTAACAAACCTACATAAGTCTCATACCAAAGAAATCTAATTCCAAAAAAGTGGTTGACTTTCCATTAGTCTAACAACAAGCTTGTATGAGATCATTGCCAGTACCTTAGCCAAGATTAAGGAATGTCATTCTTCATACTGTTGTAGAGATTTAGATGGCCTTTGGGGAAAGGCAGAAACATTATTAATTCCAATCTAGTGCGAATTAGTTGAAGAATATTGTTGTAATGAGAAGCAAATTGATTTACAAAAGACTTTGATTCAGTCAGTTGGATGTTCTTAGAATCATTCTCATGAAGAACATACAATCCAGGGGTAAAATCCATCCGGAACTTGTTGGAGATTGGATCTCTGCATTAGTATAGTTCGCTTCTTTTCCAATATTTATCAATCGTCCATCCAGGGGTAAAATCCAGAGTGCGAGGGGCCTGAGGTAGGGTGATTCAATATCTCCTTGCTTTGCAGACTTATATTCATACCTTGATGGACAAATATGCAAAGGACAGGTAAATGAATTCAGTGCAGGGAAGGAAAATGTATAGGTTTCTCATATACAATTTGCTAATAAATGCATTTTCTTTGTGGAGAATGATGATTTCAACTTGCAGAACCTCATGTTGATCATTGGGAACTTCTAATTTATACCTGGGCTAAGTGTTAACCTCTTTGAGAGCCAGTTGAATGGTGTCAACTTGGCAGATGAAGATATTGATACCATGGCTAATATGTTGGATGGTTCCCATACTTCCTGGTCCCTTATGTACCTGCGAACCCCAATGGGAGGAAAGCGATTAAAACTTTCTTTTCAGGAACTATTTCATACACATGGTTTTTAGAGGGGTGGAAGGATGGAAAAGGAGCTTTTTGGCGAAAGGGGGAACACTAATCTCAAAAGGATCACACCTGGTTATCGCCGTCCAGAGGTCCATTGGCAAAGGAGGTCTTGGTTTGAGAAACACTATCCTGAAAAACAAGGCAAACATGTAAATAGTTATGACAATTCTCAATGGAAGCAACAATCTGTTTGCACCAAATGATTTGCAGCATCCATGGTCTTCGAGAGAATCGTAGAGATACCCACGTCCATCCTACAACTATCTTCAAATGCCCATGGAAATTCATTTAATCAATCCACCCAATCTTCTTTAAAATACATGATTAGGGCTGGGAAATGGGCATAGCATTCAGTTTTGGTAAGAGATATGTTCAAGACATTATTTTCTTCCTTATATTCTATCTACACTCTCCATAATGCGCCTACGTCATCTTTTGCTGTTATATTAAACAAGGAACATATACCATTCAGAATTGGGAATTTCATCTTTTTTGAACACTTGCCCCAAGGATTCTTAATAACTTTATAGTCATCCTTGATTGCCCAGCTGAATGTGGACTCTCCAATATTATGGATAGAATTGTGTGGGTTGATAATAGCTTGTGGTCCTTTACTACAAATTCTTTTTCAAACTCCTATTATTGTCTTTGCCAAATCAACCACACCCCATTTCCCTTCACTAACTTTATTTAGAAGGTCCATGTTCCAAACTTAGTTAGAATTGTGGGGAAATTAGTTGCACCTATAAAGCTCAAGACTACTGATAGACTACAAAAGAAAATTTCTGCATTTGACCATATACTTGGTGAATGTGAGTTTGTGAAGATGACCTGCCTTATTCTGTTTCCAAACTCCTTCTTGGACACCCAAATGAAAAGAATGCGTGCATGGAGTGGCGCAAAGTTGATTGATCATATACTTGGTGAATGTGAAGCAGATTTCTAAACTCCTTCTTGGACACCCACACCCAAAAGAAAAGAGTCCCGGGGGGTGGGGGTTGTGGGGGGTGGAGGAGAGAGGAGGGATTAGATAGGGTAGGGTTGAGGTTTTAATTGGGTGTAATTGCTGTTTTTGAAAATTTCTAAGTTCTTTTGTGAAAATCATTGGATTAATGGAGCTAAATGTTTAAATAATCAAAGTGCATAATTTAAAGGATGCAAATAAAATTTAAAGGCACTATGGTTTGAATGTCCTTTTCCAACCTTCATGCCTAGAGAAACTTCTTCTAGAATTCCAAACCAGGTTTACTTTTAGGGTGTGAATTAAATTGTTACAATGTTTTTTTTCAAGGTTCAGGACAAACCTGTTCTTTTCATGGCTAAGTACACACTACATGTCTTTTTCGGTGGTAGAAATCCTCTTCAGGAGCTAAAGATGAACCACTTGACATTTTAAGACGAAGGGCGAAACTAAACTTGATTCAAACCTTTGAATCACAAGTGATGTCACAATTACTTGACTTTGTTTTCGTTTCAACTTAAAAAACCAGATACTGAAGAAATTACAAGAAAAATGTTCTTTAAATATAAGTAGAACAATTACAATGAAGTTCAAATCAAATACAAAACCAATTACAAATATGAAAACTAATATCAAAGGGAGAGAGACCTCAGAATCATGAATTTTACTTTCCTTGCTTCAAGGTTGTGCTCAAGTATGCATTTGAAAACAGCTTCAATGATGCAAATCCTTTTTTCTGTTCTAGGGTTTTTGAATCTTAATATTTTGAGGAACACTCTTTGAATTCACATTGGTGTCTCTCTTGTAATTAAAATGGTGCAAGTGCATGTATTTATTGTTTGGAAGTGAGCTAGTACCTTTAACAAAAGTTACTAGTAGTTAAAATGTTGGAGGCTCAAAAATCAAGATTTTAATTGTTGGTGTCCAAAAGTCACCAGCATGCTACTCAAAGGCAGAAACTCACTGCTCTGAAAAACTGCAAGCCAACAACCTAGAAACAAGGTACCAGCGCGGCTTAATGTGGCAGCTTGCTGTTCTAGTGGGCAGCAGTTTTGCGTATTTTTGTTCCATTTGGTTACCCAGTCTATCGTGCACCAGTTATTGCCATATTATGCCTTAAAATTCATGGAAAGATCACTCTAAATCCATTAGAATCATTTCTAAACCTCTTAGAGATAGCTAGCCAACTCTTCAATTTTTTTTTTTAAGTTTTTGTGTAGATTCTATTTTTTAAAATTCTAATTATGGGTTTTTTAGTGTATAAAACTATGATTGAAATATATTGAGTTTGATGATTTAAACACATTGAAAACATTGAGAAAAAGATAACCAGCCTAACTTTTGAAACAAAGTTAAGTTTAAAAAGTTTAAAACAATAGGTTTTTAAGATACTTGTGGAAATGTAATTATGATGAAAACTAATGCTGGTATGTCTCAAACAAGTTTGAAAAGCTTAACGAAAATAATGAAACATATTTGAACAGTTGAAAAACATTTTCAAGGAAAAGAACTTTGTTACATAGAAGGAAAGTTTTTGGCTTACGTAGAAGGAAGGTTTTTGGCTTATGCTGGAGGGAAGGCAAGCATTGGTGACTTAAAATGCACGAATGAATTTTAAAGAATAATTGAGCGATGTGAAAACAAGCAGGCTATATCCTACATCTAGACACATAGACTCTCAACTTTTGTGTCTTCTTTTCTTCAAGATGCCCAGTTCTTCAACCTTTAAGTTTACTTGATCCTTTCGTTTGATCCTTGGTTGAGGGACATCTTGATCTTGAAGACTTGGATCTTGCTTTGGCTCTTCTTCACTTTAGGTGCTGAAATATACTAAGTGAATTCATTAGCACCATGATTTATCTTGTTTGTCTTCTATGAAATTTTTTTTCCTACCGCGAGGAGAAAATCTTCCACATGGAAAGAAATAGATGAGAAGAAGAATAGAAATAGAAGAAAGGGAAGAAGAAATGAGAAGAAGAAGAAGAACGAAAGTGAAAGAGGGAGAAGTCAATAATCAATATTTTTTCATCCAACGAAATTGTCATCATTACAAACCTAATATTTATAGAAATCTAAAGTACCTCATCTGTATCCTGCTACCATTTAAAAACAAGAATTGTACTAAAATAAAACAATTAGAACTCTACTGAAACAAGTAACTAAATCCTACTTAAATAAAATAATTAGAAACTTCCTATATAAAAAATTAAATTCCCACTATCCATAAATAACAGAATAATAAATAATAATATTTATTTTTTGATTTTTATCAAATAGTCTAGGAAATTTTTTGCCAAAATAGGATATCTACTAGGGATGTCCATCTTATGATTTAGCACAACTGGCACCCACATGCGGCTGTGAAATTAACATTGAACTCTTTCTAGACAAGACTTCCTCATCATTTTTTCTGTAATTCCATAAAATATATCATGTTCATTTTCTCTTGACATATATGTTTCTTGGCTACTTATTATGGTGGCAATAATTTTTCGACTGTCCATCCTCTTGAATGATCATAACATTTCTTCATAGAGCTCTTTGAACTATTTTTTACCCATGCTTCTTACTTAATGTCTCTCTTTTTCTGAGTTTTGAGGATCTATTTTAACATAATGATCCAATGTTGCAGGGAAGACTTCACATTCTCTGTTGTATGCAGCTTTACGGGCAGCAGTATCATCATCTTGTTATCAGAGTTCATTTCCTTGTAGGACTAATACCGATGAAAAATCAGCTCACCAGAAATATACTGCTATCTCAAAGTTTCATTGCCACATTCCAGAGGAAATTTCAGGCAACAACTTTGAAGTACCATCGAGGTATCCCACATTGAGATAAACTGGCTCTGCTGTCAGGATACCAGCTAATTTTTGTGGATGCAATGGTAGATCCAATAATTAATTGTAAATATAATTGATGTTACAAGTACATACCCTTGCTTGCAATGTGGGCTTGTTGGGCCTACCTGAATCACAAATAAATAATTCATGATATCTAATATTTTGCTCATTGGAGCATTGCATTTATGCACACAAATATATGAACTCAGCTCCTATAAGAATAATAGAATACTTCTAAAATGAAATAATTATAACCCAAACAGAATTAGATAACTATAAAATAAATGATTAACTGAAATATTCTTAAAGTCAAATACCTAAATTTAATAATGATAGTGATAATCTAATGATAGTTTACTAGAAGCATTTGGAACAGAAGAACATATCCTCAGGGTGCAATTTTGCCAAATGAATAGGATTTTCTTTTCCTTTCTCAAGAAGGGAATAGTGCCAGATGACCTCAAACCATCAAGGACTATGTGAGAACAGCAATTCTTATTGTTTTATGGGTGGTGTGGAAAGAGTGGAAGACACCAATTTTTGAAGGGATTGACAGGGATGAGACGAATTTGTGGAAAGGGTCACATTATGTGGCTTTGTTGTGCCAGCAAGTTGTCCAATGGATATAGGCTTGAAAATTGGGCAAGGGGTTGGGGGTCAATTTTGACTTGTGGTGTAAACCGTGTGATACGTATCAAGGGAATTCATTGTTGTCTTGAGAAATGGAAGGAGCAATGTGAAAAGTGAATTACAAAATTCATTATAATTATTATTTAGTATGATATTAAATGCAAAGACACATTACAACTGATCCTTGCACTTCATTCTGTGCTGTTTTAAACCACCATCAGCAGATGCATGCATGCATTAGCTGAAAAATGTGCTTTCATATGATTATCATTGTAAGGATGGTTCTCAATAGCATCGATTGTTTTGTTAGAGGATGGTTTTTTTTTTTTTTTTTTTTTTTTTTTTTTTTTTTTTTTTTTTTTTTTTGTTTATCACGAAAATAGGGTTTTTTAATTTGTTTTTGGGGTGGTGGTTTTTTTTTTTTTTTTTTTTTTTTTTTTTTTTTTTTTTCCTTTTTTATACTTTGGATATCCACAATAATAGGGTTTGTCAATTGCTTTGAGAGAGGATGGTTTTTCTTTCTTTTCTTTTTTTTTTTTTTTCCTTTTTTATACTTTGGATATCCACAATAATAGGGTTTGTCAATGCAATCTTGCTTTTTTGCTGTCAATGGAATGTGATTATTACAGCGATCTTAGCCTGCAGTAGAAATTGTTTGGTAGAGATTATGGAAGAAAGACTAGGAACATAGACATTGAGATAGAAAAGAGAAAGAAGTAGGGAAGGAGAAATGAAAATTGATGAAAGGGATGGTGCAAAATGACTGACAAAAGAGAAGGCTAAAGCCAATTAAATTAGAAATTGGTGCCAATTTTTGCAGACAAGGAAAAGAGAAAAACAGATGGATAAAAGAAGCAAAATAATTAATTCATTTTATTTCTAAATATGCATCAATGGTGTCTTATTTGACTATTAAAGTCTTATTTATAAACAAGAACATATGGGATTCTTGACTCAGTAAAATAATAATCCTTAACAAAATTATATAATTAAAACATTAAACAATTTTCTGAAATCCTATTAAAGAGAAATAACTAAAACTAATTGGCAATTTTGGGTTTTTTCTTCTTTTTTTATTTGGTTCATTCTCTTGGTTTCATGTGATTATGGAAATATGGTATGCGTGCAACTTTGATCAACATTAGGTGTGAAGTCTTGACCAACCTTATTATTCCTTGTAATGGTGGCACCTAGTGTTTTGACATAACTATTTCTAGTTCAACACCGTCTTCCCTAAATCAAAAAGAATTTTAAGGATTCTCTTATCCTAGGGTGATTTTATTGCTAATGTCTATGAACATTGATGGTTTGTGTCCTTATTGATGATTTTAATTAAGTAGAATATATATTTTTACCAAAATAAAAATTGATGTGAGCTTAGTTTTTTTCAACCTTCCATAACATGATCCAAATTCAATTTGGTGTAAAATCAAGAAGTTTCAAGCTGATAATGTCAAACTTTATTCCAATCACACTTTGACCATTTACTTCCAAAAATGAGGGGATGAATTATCTTGTCCTCGCACCCTGCAGCAAAATGGCATTGCTGAAAGGAAAAACGACCACCTACTTTGTACAATCTGCACTTTTCTGTTCCAAAATAATGTACTAATATCCTATTTGGTGAAGCTATTCTTACTGCCATGCTCCTTATTAATCGAATTTCGTTCTGCATCCTTAATTTTCAATCCCATGGAAAAGCTCTATCAAATTTTTTCCTAGGCTCGTTATCTCTTATAATCTTCTACCAAGCATATTGGATTCATGATCACCATCCCAACAAGAGGAAGTCAGATCAGAAAGCCCAACCTACCCAAAAGGGACATAAATGTTATCACCTACCATTCAAGAAGTTTTTGTCTCTGCTGATGTTAGTTTCAGTGAACATGAACCTTATTTTTCCACTTGTTCTCTTCAAGGGGAGAGTACAATCATGAAGACAAGGACCCAAACCTTCTTGACCCTTTCAACCTAACCTTTTTAGCCTCCAACAAACCTACCTTTAATACCCTATGTTTTTTAAACCTACTAATGACTAAAATGGTGTACTTGAAGATTGGATGGCTAGTGAACGCATACTCAAGGAAGAGAGCTTCAGTTCTGAACCAATGTCAGATTGTCAGTTCATGAATCTGAGCCAAGTCTTAAAAATGAGGTATCTATCTTTGAACCTTCATTAAACACTCCTCAATCTTTGAAAATTTTAATGATTTTTTAGCCCTTGAATCCAATAGTGGTCTTTCCATTTTCATTACTAGGGAATGCCCCAAATGTCCCTTATATCCGTATCTCATTTTGTATCCTTTGCGAGTTTTCACCAACCCGTAGAACTAGCATCCAAACCTCTACATCATAGAGGCTTTGTCTAATAACAATTGGAAACAAGCTACGAATAATGAAATGGATTCCTTAGAAAAAGAATGCAACATAGTTAATTATTGAGTTGCTTGCTGGAAAAAAAAATCATTGTGGAATGCAAATGGGTTTACACAGTTGAGAACAGAGCATGCCACTAGAGAGATGTAAGGCAAGTTTAGTAGCAAAAGAGTACATTGAGACATGATGTGGATTACTTGAGAGATATTTCCACTCGTGGCCAAAATGAACATTATGTGAGTATTGTTGTCTTTGTCTGTCGATTATTATTGAGACTTGCAACAATTTGATGCGACAAATGCCTTCCTTCATGGTGACCCAAAGGAAGAGATCTCTATGGAAGTCCCCCTTGATTCAAAAACAGCCAAACCACTAGTAAAGTATGCAAACTAAAAAAGGCATTGTGTAGATTTTAACAATATTTGAGACCATAGTGTAGCCATTTTGCTTGAGTAATGAAAGAGATGAGATATAAACAGAGCCTATGGGGTTATACTCTACTTATTGAGCACTCAGCTCCAGGGAAAGTTACACTTTTGATGTCTGTAGATGACATCAGTTTGTTTGGAAATGTTGAGCAAGATAAACAAAGCCTGAATCAATGTTTGGCTAATGAATTTAAGATTGCGGATGTAGGAAGTCAGCATGGGAACTAGTTGTCGCACCTATTGGTAAGAATTGAATTCAAGATTGAAGACTTTCTAAGATTCGAAGTGGCACATTCAAAATAGGGAATCATTATTTCTCAATAGGAGCATGTTATGGACTTGCTTAAAGACAGAGGAAAGTCTGCATAGAGACCAGTGATCGCGCCTATTGCTCCCAATCACAAGCTTGTAGCAGTAGAAGCAGCACCCACTGTGAATAGAGAGATGTATAAAAGGCTTGTAGGAAGACTCGTCTATCTTTCACATACAAGACCAACTATTGCAAATGCAGTGAATGTTGTTAGTCAGTTCATGCACAACCTTAAAGACATTCATTTTCAAGTAGCTAATTCTATTTTTTAATGCTTTAGGCATAGAGGATTCACGATGGTACGACGAAGAGGAGGAGAGGATACGAAAGCACGATGGAGGAATGCGGACAACCAGCGATGGAGAGGAAGGTGGTCCGAGGAATACAGGACGGAAGGGAGGCGGAAGAAGGAAACACGAAGGAAGGAAAAATGGCATGAAAATGGAAAGAATGGAAGGATGGCAGAAAGGAGAGAAAGGAAGCAAGTAAGACAAGCCCCTGACCAGAACCTGAAGTGGCTCCATGCAAAAAGACGTGCAGACAACCCTTAGGAAAACGGAAGGAGAAGAAGACAATACAGGGATGGGCGGAACGAGAATGATAATAGGCAACGTAGGACACGTGAAGATAACCCAGGCGTGTTTAAACCGACGTGGAAAGAGATCCTGTTTCCCACAAGTGAAGAACATGAGGAGGGATGGATAAAGGTGATAAGTAAGAGAGAAGCTAAAAAGGCGAAGGGGAAACAACAACTTACCATACCGGTAACTAGTTACCACAAAAGGCAAGTTATTCTGAGGAAGATACAACGAAGCAAATACGAGGTGACGAAGAAGTCAAAAGGGGACTGGTCTTTTGTGCTGTTTCCAACGAAATACAAATTATTCTCGTTCTGCTACTCAAATGACTCAAACGAGGTGGTAATTAAAGAGGAGACCCAAAACCGTCAATATCAGGTGGTCTTAACGAAGGATGATATGAAATGGTGGAAAAGAAACTTGGAGAGGGTGGTTAGCGAAAAAGAAGCAAAACAACACACAACAGTTCGGCAAAGCAAAGGTTTCAGCATAATGTTGGACGTGCTAGTAAACGAGAGAGGAAGGTTCATCAAGCTAACCAAGATGATACAGGGACAATATGAAAGCGTCGTTATTCCAGAAGAACAAACGACAGAGGCTTGGAGAAATCTGTGGATAGCCCTGGATTTGGTTGTTAATGAAGAGGTGAAGCGTACAGAGAAGGAGGAAAGGAACAGTATGAGAGCAGCGGAGAAGAAGAATAACGAGGAAGATACTGGGATCAGGAGCACGGGATATTGGTGTAGAGAAAAGGAAGGGAACAGACGACTTCAAAGACAAGTCGTGCATGGAAGCCAGAGATTGCTACCCCAAGGCTCGTCATCGACAATGAAGTTCATAGTGGTGCGTACCCACGACGAGACGCCATGGAAAATAATTGAATGATCCATTGGCCGAATGCTGAAACGAGCGATTCAGAAGGAAACTGGACCTGGCCAGAGGTATACTGTTCTGTAACGGATATGAGGAGTCGAGGATCATAAGGGTGGAGAAATATAAAACTCTCTTAGGAGGGTTCTATATCGACGAGTGGTCGGAGGAGTTGGTATCCCTAGGAGCGAAAGTAGCATGTAGAAACAGTTGGATGGGAGTTGAGGGCATTGCTCCAGAGAACTGGAACGTATACACATTCAACAAAATAGGTGAAGTCTGCAGGGGCTTACTGGAGGTAGCAAGCATAACAAGTTCAAGCTCATCCATGGAGATGGCATTCCTTCGGCTACGAGGACATGACTCAGGATTCCTGCCAAAGGAGTTTGATGTCTATGATGAGCAAGGAATACAAGAGTTGCGGCTAGTAGAAGTTGAACGAAATTGGGGAATGGAGATTAAAGAGCTTCGACATCAGATCTTAGAGAACTTTGCAGGCAATCAACAGAGGAAATGGCTGGAACCAAGACGATGGAACTTTGGCGGACGGAGGAGTGAAGAGGTGGTGCTGTCTAGTAACGAGGAGGAGGACGACGAAGCTGACGTGGAGGACCAGGTGGCAGATCAGGAGGATGACGAGGACGGCGGAGTGGGTACAACAGTCGAGGAACGTCACCACGATGGCTTGGAAACCAATAGGATTTTGACAAACCGAAAAGCAGTTGTGGAAGCATTAAATGCGAAGGCAAAACGTCGGTTTGGCGGTCGAAAGTTATCTGATAAGTTTCAAAATTTTGGAGGTGGATTAAATGAGATCGGCCAGGGAGGAGCAACCCGAGATGAAATTAGTGGGGCAATAAGAAGGAACCTTGTGGGTGGGCCCAGTAAAGATTCCTCAAGGACTGGACAGAGAACACAAATGAACGAGGTAGGGCCCAATAGGGATGGAAGAGAGTACGCGGGCCTAAAATAGAATTACAAAGCCCATACGGACAGACTAATGGCCCAGGTCTACAGAAGGGACAAAAATAAACGGAGCCGAAACAAACAAGGCCTGCTGGCCCAATGGGAAGCTCGGTATGAGGGACGAGATTTGGACTCAGACACGGACCCAGAATTCTATGAGAAGATGACGACCAGTGATCAAGAAACGGTGCCGGAGACACCTAATGTGGAAGAAGAGCTTGCCAGCATGCAAGGAAATGAGCACGGGAAGTATATGAAACAGGCCAAGGTGCGATACTCTCCCTTAAAATCCTCTTCTTCTTTCTCTTCTCTATCTACCTCCACCTCTGCCTCTATAAATACCTCCGACTTAGACTGCTCAAGCTACATATCGCCAACTATCCTTGGAAGTCAGGATGGTGAGATTCATATAACTCAAGATCAGAGAAACTGCATGGATCAATTAGTGGAAGGGAAGGAGAAAATGCTTACCACACAGCAACATAATACGAAGAGAGAGGAAGAGCAGGCAAAAGAGCAGGACCGAGTGAAGGAGTTCTTGCAGGCCATTAACATCCAACTAGTGGAGGCGTAGCGTTGGATAATTTTCTCTTCAAGGGATTAGAATGTTTCTATGAAGATCTTATCTTGGAATGTCAGAGGCTGTGGTACGAAGGACAAGAGAAGAGCGATTCGGAGAACTTTAGGGGCGGCCCAGGCGGATTTTATCTGTCTGCAGGAGACAAAGAAACAGAAAATAGATCCTTTCTTGGTCTCAGAGCTGTGGAGGAAAAGATTTGTTACTTGGAAAGAGCTCCCAGCTACTGGATCGTCAGGTGGCATAATTGTCTTGTGGGACAATCGCAAGATGTCTGTTGAAACAGTGTGGGAAGGGGATCACTCCATAACAATGGTGATAGGGAAAGATGGTGGTATACGGCGGCGTATGGGCCATGTGATGAAAAAGGAAGAGAAGATTGTTTGCTGGAAATCTCTGCAACCTCCTCGGTCATTAATAGACCATGGTGCATAGGGGGCGATTTCAATATGGTTAGAAATATGGAGGAAAAGAAGAATTGTCATGTCATGAAAGGTAGTATGCGCAGATTTGATGATTGGATTCATGACATGAAGCTCCACGAACCAGCTTTGAGGAATTTGACCTTTACTTGGAGTAGTGGTAGAACATGCCCGGCTATGTCCAAGCTGGACAGATTTCTTTGTAACGATGAATGGATGGACCGATTTCCAGATCAGAATGTTTGGGGTATGCAAAGGATAACTTCCGATCATTGGCCTCTTATTCTTGACACTGAAAAAATCAAATGGGGACCAGCTTCGTTCAGATTTGAGAATGCTTGGCTTCAAGTTCCAGAAGTCAAAGAAATCATCCAGAGAGAATGGGAGAAGGACAATGTCACAGGATGGGCAGGGTATAAGTTCATGATGAAGCTGCACAATCTGAAATTAAAATTAAAGGAGTGGAGAAATGGTCAGGACATAGGT
>JAJIYU010008791.1:0-17631 GCA_030144865.1 Tinospora cordifolia | reverse complement strand
GATGCATCAACTTGGTATCTATCAGATAACATTAAAGTACGTTCATAAGTGGCATTGTGATCATAAAAAGCCAATTATTTGAAAAATCATAAATTAAATAAAGAAATAAGCCTTACTCAATATTGGAAATTAATTTATGATAATTATTGTTATTATTTAAATTTGACCTTTTCGTCATTGACAGAAATGGGCTCGCATTAAAATGAAAAATAATGACACCTTTAATAATAGCAGATATACTATAATTTGAAGAGGTGGCCCAGTACCAACTTGCCATTTTGGTTATGTTGTTTAAAATTTTATAAATCAAAGAATTATTTTTTAAGTACTAAAACAAAGACATAAAAATATATTTGCCACACAAACAAAAGTACGACGTGGCAACAATCAAATTATTAGTTTATAATCCAAATATAGTTTTAAAAATTATTTTTTATCCTTTCTAATGAAATAAATTTTCAAGAAAAATATTTTTGAAATGTTTTGAACTAAATAAAATGAAATTGAAAAATGTATTCGAAATGCAGATTAACTAATGAGGCCACGCCTGTCATAAATATAAAAAATAAAATTTAAAAATAAAATATGATTTCAATTTTAGTCAGTTTTTAGTTTAAAAATACTGTTTAACATCTATTTAAAAATTTTTAAAATTAAAAAATAAAAAAATTATTCGGTTATTCAAAGATTTTACACAAATCAAATAAATGAAAAGCTTATGTCAGTCTTATTGATTGAACTAAAAATTTTGTTGAAATAATATTTTTTTTTATGTTTTCAAACAGGACCCTTTTTTAAAAAATAAATTCTAAATTATAATCAACTTAATAAGTTTTTTCACATTTTTTATTTTTTAGTACAGAAGATCAAAATTAATAACATAACCAAACAAACGCTTCTCTTGAGCTGACTCACTGCTAGGCGAGTCCCGTGCGATCCAATTGGGTATTCCATGTGGGTCCCGCAGGAGATTCTACCCGCTAGTCGTGCCCTCACCTTTGTTTGCCTATAAATAGAAGCGCCCGCGAGATAATCAAATTAACCTTCATTAGCGGAGGCTCACATCACGAGGTGTCCTCCGAGCGGGGTTTCTCGTCGTAGCTACGGACAGATCGAGGTTGTTATACAGATTCTTTTCCTCATTCAATTAATCTTCTTTCTTTCCATTTCGCAGATCTGTAATTACTCGATTATTCGGTCGATGATATTATACTCTGATCTTTGTTCGAACTGATTGGTTCTCGTTAGATTTGCGATGCATAGATAGGTTTTTGGATTTATGTTCGGAACTTTTTATGGATTTCCGGCACTTTTGTGAGGTTATCTTTTAGCTTCTGTTTGTGTTGCAGATCCTTGAGCTTCTGTTGCATACAAAGATTGCTGAAAAAATTCTAAGTATGGTTGGAAATGCAGAGGTTGAAGCTGGAATTGTTAACGGTGAGAGGAATGGAAAAGTTGAGCAGCTGCCAGAGGAGCTGGATCCGAAGGCTTTGATTACGGAGCCTTTGCTTCCTGTGATTGAGGATGTAGCGTGTGTTAATGGTGGAAATGGAGCGGTTGAAAAGGAGAAGAGCAGAGAGATTGTGCTGGGGAGGAATGTGCATACATCGTGTCTTGCCATTACCGAACCTGATGCTGACGACGAGGTCACTGGGGACAGAGAAGCTTACATGGCCAGTGTGTTAGCGAGGTATCGCAAAACTCTTACAGAGAGGACCAAGCACCACCTAGGTATGAAGCAAAAAAAGAAAAGAGAAATGTTTTTGTTTTTATTTCCTTTTATTGACCTAGTTATTGGTAATTTTAATTTAATTTTGTATTTCATATGTAGAAAGAAATCTATCAAGGTAGTTCCCCTATCTCGTTAGGTATGTGAATATATATGATATCAAAAGAAGTGATTCCAAGGTTCAAGCCACTGGTACACCGTAATTAATCTCACGTATCAGATGAACATCTTACTAGCATAGGACACTCGCACGTTTGCTTGCCAGGAAGGTGACTGACAACCAATGCTTATGATTTGCTTTTTTGTGGTTCCTTTATTTGTTAAAATGTTTTATATTTTAAATTTTGGGTTAACAAATTCGAAAAGGATGGAATATCATTCTACACCTGTTCGAGAAATAATGATGCTCTCCGTTTAAATAGAAATCTGGGGACATTCTACAAACTGTTATGTCAGAATTGAGAGGCTTCCATACATGGAAGTGTAATCGAGCATTAGATTTGTAAGTTATGTTGTTATATATATTTCGTGACCAAATGTTGGCATTCTCTCAGTGATTAGGCCACCTTGATGCTTCTAAAATATTAAAAATGCCAAGAATGTTTTGCATTTCTATGCGCATAGAATAATATCAAAGTCACGATTTTTGAATACAATGCTAGTGAAGAAAAAGCAATGCTTATCATGCTATCTGCTAATAAACCCAATATGCACTGCATTAGAGTTCATGTTTTTGCCAAAATGCATTGATACTCCGCATGCTTAGCAAGTTGGAAGTTTCACATGGATCTCCAATATATTTAGTATTTGGTAAGAAAATCAAAGAAGCTCCAGTCCTGTTTCACAGAAGCATACTCTCCTCACACCAAAATGGCAAAGAAAGAAACAAGCATACAAAATTGATAATTGATATCCTACTTCTTTAGCTTCCTTGCTTCTTCCCACTTCTAGTGAGTTGTAACACCATTTGTTCCTTTTCTTCCACTGGCTTCATACAACACCATATCGGTCTGAAATAGTTTGGAACTTAGTGTGTCTATACATTTCCATTTTGTTAGCAACTGGTAGTTTGTCTTGTTTTATTTTGACCGATGCCTAATGATAATGTAAATTGGGTACTATGCAGTACATATATTTTGGTTTGCATTTGCTTGTGATTGTACAATCTGAAATTTTTGTTTTTAAAAATCTGTGGCAGGTTACCCTTATAATCTGGACTTTGATTATGGTGCTCTTGGACAATTGCAACATTTCTCTATCAATAACCTTGGTGATCCTTTCATTGAGAGTAATTATGGTGTTCATTCTAGACAGTTTGAAGTGGGTGTATTGGATTGGTTTGCCCGCCTCTGGGAATTAGAGAAGGATGAGTACTGGGGATACATCACAAACTGTGGTACTGAGGGAAATCTTCATGGAATCTTGGTTGGGTTAGTCCTCTAGGAGTTTTATTTTTTTAATTGGGCTTTTTTTTTTTTGCGCTCACTCTGGTTTTATTCCTGGAAGTAATTTTATGATATTTGGTTATGCAGGAGGGAGGTGTTTCCAGATGGAATACTATATGCGTCGCGTGAATCACACTATTCTGTCTTCAAAGCTGCCCGTATGTATAGAATGGAATGCATAAAAGTTGATACCTATGTCTCTGGTGAAATTGATTGTGCAGATTTTAGAGCCAAGCTACTTCTCAACAAGGACAAACCGGCTATCATCAATGTTAATATTGGTCTGTATGTTAGGTAGCTGTACCATTCTTGCCTTGATGCAAATTATTTCATGGCATAAAATTTCATTTACTATTGCAGGAACAACTGTCAAAGGAGCAGTCGATGATCTTGATCTGGTCATAAAAACCCTTGAAGAGTCTGGATTCTTGCAAGACCGTTTCTACATCCATTGTGATGGCGCTCTCTTTGGTTTGATGATGCCTTTTGTCAAACGTGTAAGCTTCTCTTTTGTTTCCTTATATTATGTTTTTCACATTCTCAACTGATGCTTCTTTTGAGTACTGTTACAGAATATAAATGTCCATGGGCTGGGATTTAGCAATCCAGCACTTGAAGGTTTAACTTAGCACTGTCCTGGATTAGAGATTCATGTTGCTTGGCCTTGTTTCAGGGATTTGTTCCTTTTATCATCCCAAAGAATCAGATGAATTGTTGAGAGCCCTTGGATGTGGATTGTAAATGCACATGACGTATATAGGAATTTCAACTTCTTTCCTATTATAAAATCTGACTCACTGGGATCAGTTTCCCTTTCGATCATCTGTTTTATACGCATGCCTTTTGGTTGGCTTTGTTTTTTAGGTGTAGCATAATTTTTATGGAGTGGTTGATAATTTTTTTGTTCTGATAATTTTTACTATAAACAGGCACCAAAAGTGACATTTAAGAAGCCCATTGGAAGTGTGAGTGTTTCTGGCCACAAGTTTGTTGGATGCCCGATGCCTTGTGGTGTTCAGATAACAAGACTTGAGCACATAAACACCCTGTCGAGGAATGTGGAATACCTTGCTTCTAGGGATGCCACTATAATGGGTAGCCGCAATGGTCATGCTCCAATTTTCCTCTGGTACACTCTAAACCGTAAAGGTTACAGGGGATTTCAGAAAGAAGTACAGAAATGTCTTAGAAATGCCCACTACTTGAAAGATCGACTTCGAGCAGAAGGGATTGGTGCAATGCTTAATGAGCTCAGCAGCACAGTTGTGTTTGAGCGGCCAATGGACGAGGAGTTTGTTCGCCGTTGGCAACTTGCTTGCCAGGGGAATATTGCTCATGTTGTCGTCATGCCAAATGTCACGATTGAGAAGCTTGATGATTTCTTGGATGAACTGGTTCAAAATCGGTCAACCTGGTCCCAGGATGGAAAGGGGCAAAGTCCTTGTATTGCAGCAGACATAGGGAAGGAAAATTGTCTTTGTTCTCTGCACAAATAATTTATTATTGACTGGAAGAGCTTGAACTGTGTTGTTTCCTATCTGTTGTAGTACACTTTTTTTTTTTTTTTTTTTTAAATTTAGTTAGGGCAAATAATTGCCTGTTCTATCACTTGCTTTTCTGCTTTATTTTTTGAACTCTTTATTTGGCTTGCTCCTGCTTTGGCAAGTCACAGTTTCTCAACTATAATTGGGTACTTGTTCTTGGGCATTCGCACAAGTGTTGGCTGGACAGAATCATCTCTTTCCAGATGTCTCCACCTGAAATCCATATGATGGTATTGTGATTGAGAAACTACCAACAGCTAAATCTTTTTAGGAGCATGAAGAGTAGGTGTCTTCCCTGCCCGTGCAGCCATGTAGATGGAAACCTGGCCTTGTTATGCAGAATACCCTCTGTGCCTATGGACACAGATGCCTGATTAATAGCAAATCTTGCTTAAGGCATTGGTTTCATGCACAGGCAAGAAAGACAGCTTCTTCGGCTCTCCTCTTTGTTGTAGTTATTATCTTACTTATATCTGCAAACCAAATGGTGGATCAATACAGAAATTTCCAGTTTTGCTAGGCTGATTCCAGGGCACATACGCTGTCCACTTCCAAAGCCAAGGTAGCTGAATGGTAATAAAGGTTCCTGTGATGAAACACACTATCACTTGTATTGCATGTGTAACAGAAAAAAAGATTGAAACATTTTCTGCAACAGAAAAAGATTGAAGCATTTTCTGCAACTTACCTCAAATCTTTTTGGATCAAACTTTTGGGGGTCAGGGAAAATCTCTGGGTCATGGTGAATGGAAACAACATCCAAGTTAACAGACCATCCTTTCTTGATCTTATATCCTGAGAATTAAATAGTTTGTTTAGCTCGAAGTATTGGCAATTTAGAAGGGATGTGACCTGATTACAAACTCCCGACCTTTGATTTCAAAGTCCTGCGCTGCCTTTCTTGAATACCAAGGTAAGATTGTAGCTTTCCTGAGTGTTTCATTTAGTACCTGGTTTTTATGGAGGATCAAGCACGATCAAAGTCAGCGAGTTTTTGATAAGATATGTACCAAGTAGTCAATATAATGCTCACATTGTTGGTGTAAGGCATTTTGTTTATGTCAGACCAGGTGAGTGTTGAACTACCATTTTTTTCTTCTTGCATCTTCATGTGTTCTCCCTGCAATTCTACCTTCTTGTTAGTGCTAATTAGAGGAAAATGGGCTTCCAATTTGTTATGTTCAGAAATTTATATTACTCTAAGCTGTTCCAAAATGATGGGATTTTCTTCCAGGTACTTGATGAGCCATGTGATAGCTGCAGTGGTGGTATCATGGCCAGCAACAAGCAGAGTTAAGATATTGTCCTTCAGCTGTGCATCTGTGAGTTTCTCTTCATCATCTGCTCTTGCTGTTTCTCTTCCATGTTTGTTTACTAGGGACTGTAGAAAATCTAATTGGAATTCATTCCCAATTTTCCTTTGAGCAATTATTTTATCCAACATAGAATACATCCTATCACGAGCCTGATAAAGTTAGATGCTTTAGTTAGAGCAATTGTTTTCCGTTAGTTTTGTAGAATGGCGCTTAAAACTGGAAACTATGAATTTTTTTTATTTAAACTATTACCTTGATTCCACGACAGAAAGCAGTTCCAGGGATACGCAATGGCAAGGAAGCAAAAGCAGAAGATATGTGTTTAAAGTTGGCACGAAACTTCTCTTGCTCCTCTCCGTAGGGCTCTAAGCTCATCAAGATATTGCTGATCACCCGGAGAGTGAACTGCACAACCAAAACACAATTAATATGTTTTTAATGCCTCTGTCAAGTATGCACTATAAGCAGTTAAAATATTTCTGTCTTAACTGTTGAAGCCTCCTCATGGACATAAACTGTTCGTTCTGGCCATTGATCCAATGTATCCATGGCTAAGTTGTTGATGAACTGGAAATATTTCTTCATGCTATCAATTGATAAGGGCCCAGCAATCAATCTCCTGAGCCGCTTGTGAGCCTCTCCTGTGGTCTGGAGTAAGCTTGTTGGACCCAACACTTGTTTGCCTGCATAGAATAGGTTCAAGCTTACCATGCCATCCTTTCCAGACAGCAAGATCTTGCTTGCTTCTCTCCCAGTCATAAAGACTGTTGACCTCCCTAAAATACTACTCTTGAACACCTTCCCATATCTGCAGAGTCATGATCAAAAAGCGAAAAGGAACGTCATTCAAATGAAAGAAAGGTGTTGCTGGATATGCAATTTCAGGGTAGAATTAGTGAATTTTTATACCTCTGTTGCCTCTTTTTCATGAAGCTGTAGATACCTGATGGACTTGAGAACTCTGAAACAAATGATAAACTCTCCCCAATTATAGGCCAACCCATGCTGCCTGGTATTCCTCCCATTGCTCTTGACATTGCCCATGAGCGCAGTAAAATAAAACCCAAAAAAATGACTAAGAAGATCAAAACACTCTGCATGATCCCTATATCCATTACCTCAGTTCGCGCTAGAATTAATTGAAACTACTTGGTTTTTGAATGCAACACAATTGTGCTCAACACTTATCACGTTAAATAGTTGCTAAACAAATGGATATAAGTCGTGTTTCCCTGTAGTTGCTGCTATTGTTCTTAAAAAATAGCATCTTCGGAATCATCATGCCCTTGTTTGTCTTTTCCTTTGATTCGAATGGCCACGCTAACATGGCTGCATTGTTTATATCATTGTCATTTTTAGAAGCCCATTGAAACAAGAAGAAAATCATTGGTTCTTGGTGTGTCGTATCCTGATTATGCTTTGAAGTAGTGGAACCCTGTTTGTCCTGTTTAGAAGTAGACACTAATTTTGATTTCTGTGGAATATTCATGTTTGTCTCTTTACTTCAAATGGCATAGATTGGAATCTATCTGGTGCACTGCTGCGACTCTTCTTGAGTTGATTCATTGTTAAAGGTGACTTCTTATCCATGCTTTTATAATCGTTAAACCTGTTACTCATACTTGGGAATTTATGCCCCTTATCCGTTTGCCTTTAAGCTAATCGTTATCTGGGAACTGTACAGTTTTTCGTCTGAGGCCCTTTGTTTATCAACGTACCTAATGATAATTCACGAGAATTGTCTTTTTAAGTGCTTTGTAAAATGTGAACAATGGATTTTTTTTTTGGATATGCTTATCTTGTAGTTGGAACTTTTGGTATGTAGTCCTTGTTGGTTTTGTGGCTGATATGATCAAATGTTTTATTTTTCTTGTTGGATTAACCCTTTGTTGTCTAGGATTGGTGGAAATACATAGTATAACTTTAGATTTATGGAATTTAATAAGTCACTGAAAGCTGCCTATATCTAATTATTGTTCTATAGTTCACATAAACGAAAACTCTAACCTTTTAAAAGCTTGGATGGTGAACTATTTGTCTATAATTTGTTTTTGACAATAAGCTTAAAAATATAAGTGATTTTGCATGGTGGATTTTGATCTTTTGCGGCTTTATCAAAAATAGGGAACCTTATTTTTAAGTAAAAAGACCTTGTAGTAGATGAGGTTTAAAAATTTGCTTTACCAATATTGAGTAACTCAGATTTTTAAGTAATTATAATGGGGAATGAGATGTAATTAAAGTGTTTATAGTTAGTATAGCAATTTCGATGCGCATGCAATTATATTGTTTGTAGTTAGTAAAATGTCCGTTCACAATTACAGAATAGAAGCATGCATGGACTATTTCATTATTAGCAATATTTTTGCTAGTGCAAGTCAAAACTAATTTTCTTAGTAAAAATCTTCTGAAACAACAGTTGTTTTGTTAGAAGTGGGGAAAACATTGAAAAATATTCATTAAGCGCAAATTCCTATATAATAAATGAATCTCACTTTTCTTTTTTGTCGAACAGAACATAGTTTTGTGAACAAAACTAGGAAGGCATAGAGTGACATTGGTGTTAACACTAGTAACGAAGGTTTGCTGACTGGTCAATCCCATTTTAATAGGTCAACTCTGTGCAGGCTTTACGTAATCGAACCCGACTTACTAGTGCATAAAATTTAAGATTCCATCGTAGTGATATGTTACATAAATGAGCAAGCCTCAGCTATAGGGAAAATAGATGGCACTTGCATTTACCATTTGGATACAGAGAACATTAAGGATTCCTACTGTGATTTTCTTCACATTTTCTATGTCCAATCACTGGCATTCTCTTAGTCACCTATATGGATTTGTTTGATGAGCAAGATAGAATTGAATTATTTTTAAAGAATAATATGAAATAAAGTTGAATTCAATGATAATTACTATTTAAATTTTAAATGAGTTTGTTTAATTTCATAACTGTAAGATAAAAAGTAAATTTGAATAAATATTTTATTTTATATTGTTGCAGCTAAAATAGGATTAAACTAATTTTTAGTCAAATCTTATCTAATGTTAGATGCCAACATTAAAAAGTGCCCTCCACTCTGAAGCTAGACGAAGCTAGACTAATCTGCCTTAACTCTAGCCAGACAAACAGTCTTGAACTCTAGGGTTTAAGCAGCTACAAGCAGATTTCCTCATTTCAAGTAAATATTATGTCTAAGCCCAGGGATGAACTTGAGTCTCTAAGCCAACCCCAACACTTGCCTCTGACACGTAGTTCTTTCCCGACTACACCCATTCAAGAAGTATGGACGTCAATATAAACATTTTGTTTTTATTTTTAAGGATCACATGTACAGGCTGTAAAAATCTACCTACAGTACTGCAAATTAAGCCATAAGATCCATCATATGCCAGTTCTTAAGCTTTCACACTACTTGTTCAGAAAACACGGTTCCTAATTCCAATGACAATACATATCTATGTCTTCACAAGCTCACCTATAACGGATATACATAAATTTACATGATGACAGAGAGACTTCACCCTAGGATTGTAACCTGAAAAATTCCCATCAACAGGAGACAGAGTTCCTTTGGAAAGTCAAGATCTTGATTTGCTACCAATGTTATTAGACCAGCCTATGTTGAGACTGACCCCCAAGAGATGGATTACTGACAGAGGACTGGGAAATGTTGAGCTGTTGATGTTGCTGATGCTGAGGGATGCTGAACTGGTGTATACGCTGTGATGGAGAAAGAAAACTTCCTGTACGTCCTCCGTTGAAGGTATTTCCATTAACAGCAGGAACTTGTCCAGTTGCTATCTTAAGCCGCTGCACTTCCTCCTTCAGCGCATCATTTAAAGCTGCAAGAGACCATAATATGTAACATTTTAAAGGTCCTGTCTCATTTGGACTATTCTGGCCAACTGATACACTAAATAAGGGAGGATCAGGTGGTTAATGGTCTGAGTGATCAGTGGAGGGGTCTATTAGGTTGAGTTTGAAATAAACTGCAACCAGATTCAACCTCCACCATTCATCTCAGTTGGGGAGGATCGACCATTATATGAATAAGTGCAATATTTGAACTTCAAAATAGTCCCATCCCCTTGGGGGGCTAAGGACCAAAAGAAAAAACAAAAAAAAAAAAAAAAAAAAAACACATTAAATATATGACAGCTTGCCAACTCTCCTTGTACGGATGTTGGCTCTTTGCTAATTGTTTTCGTACCAATAGAGTCAATGATTACTGAGAGTTATAGATTCTAAAGAATAAGACTCGCGTCCATGCACTAATGTGTGACAAGAAGATTTTTAATGGAAAATATGAAAAAGCAAGATTGGCTGATGCTAAAAGAAAGAGGTGGGGAAGTCCCAAAAGCATGTGTACCATCTCGAAGATGTGCCTCTTGCTCCATCGCCTGCAACCGTAACTTGAGTTCCTTGTTTTCAGTGGTCAACCCAGATGTGTCTCTCTGTATCTCACACACACACACAAGCACACAATATTCAGAGAACTTTTTGAGTCCCTCCTATTTCATATGTAAGTAAGCAGGGATCAAACCCTCAATTATAGGGCTGTGACAAAGTGACTGTTGATCAAGCAGCAGATTCAATGTATGAAATACTATTCAAGCTTCAAATGAGAAAAAAGATTTAAGATCGGGAAAAAACCTAGACAGAAAAATAGTAATAACAATGAAGAAACTAAAAAGAGAAATACAGTAGGTTCAACACTTAAAAAGAATAATTCAATCACAGTTCAAGTATATAAAAATAACTATAGCGCAGCCTGCCTGACAGGCATGTAAAAGTAACTTATCAATCTATTTATTCTTTCAAAAAAAAAAAAAATACAAAAAAACCAATGAGGGTGTATGGGGAATAACAATTTAGTAGCATCCCCTTTAACTATTAGAAGGACAATTGATTCACAAGCTATGTACTCTTTCTAAAAAAACCAGCATTGAGGTTGTATAGGGAAGAACAGTTTAGTAGCATCCTCTTTAATTATTAGGAAGACAATTGATTCCCAAGCACACTAAATGAGTACCACAGGTAAATGAGTAAATGACAAGAGAGGGCATCATTGAAAATGTTAAGTCAACCAACTACACAATGGTTTCAGTGGCCAAAAAAGGGCTGTGCAAGGTAATTTTTTTTATTTACAATGTCTCAATTGCAGTCCAAAGGTCAAGGATCGAATAAAGGGTTAAGCTTTTCTTTCAAGACCATAGGCAGGCTTACTGCTCCAATATTATACCAATTGAAGTGGCAATTGGTTGTTTCAAGACCAGTAGATTATAAATATGTTTAGAAATTTAACATAAATGCCCTTGGCACATGAAACCAAAGCCTGGACCCATATGCAATTATCTTTTTTAACTTTTTTGGAAAAGAAAAACAATGCTCAATTATTATTAGTTGATAAAACCAATTGAGAGAACCCCTAGTTCCACTAGGAAGCCTACACCCAAGAGCTAGCCAAAAGCCTATTCTTCTCCCAATTGGCATCCTACTCCTAGATACTATTAAACATCCTATTGTTCCTTTTGCTCCACAAAGTCCACGTGTAGTTAATGAGGTGATGAGGCCAATTTCTTGAACCTCCTTAGTTAAGGAGGAACATAAGAGAAGGAAAGTCCCTCAATGGAAGATGGAGCTCAATAATGAGCTCCTAAGAAAAATAATCTAATCGAAATTTCTGTTGTGAATCGACAGGAGAAGATGATATGATCCAAGCTTCCACCATCCATCATGCAAAACAGGCAACAGTGTTGGGAGATGCATTGATTAAGTGCAATGCTCTGCAACTTATGGCAAGTATTAACCTTGCCAAGTGCTAGCACCTGCTGGGGGAACCTAATCGTATTGGATTTTATTTGAAGTCAAATAAATCAAATAATTCAAAACATTCAGTATTCAAATTAGCTTAACAAGTTCTGGCAAAGGAACCTCGACTTGCTATAGGAATGGGAATAGTTGGAATTTAGGAAAGAAAGGGAAATTACATAATAGTGAAAAGGAGCTAGTGGAGGAAATCCCATTGGGGTTGGGAATCTAGGACAGTCAATCAGGTAAACAGGACAATCTAACCGAGGCAAGTGATCCAACAAGAGTGGGATCATGGTATGAAAATTAGTCGAAGTTCGGAAAAATTAGCCGAATTACTTAGGTAACTTGAACAATAGAAATGAAGTTCACAGGTAATTGTAAAATGATAAAATTTCGTCAAAATCTTTGAAAAAATAGGCAAAGTTTACCCAAAATCAAAGTTTTGAATTTTTTTGCAAAAAAAAAAAAATGTACGAAAGTTGTAAAAAAAATTACATTTTTCATGAAAGAATCTATTTAACGATTTTTTTAATCTAATCATAGAGATTGTAAAATTTTTTTTCCTCTATAAATGAAAAAAATTGATGGTAAGATATGTACAATTGACAAGTGACAATCCAAAAAAAACAAAAAAACAAGTTGTAGCTTCAAGGAGATATGATAGAGAGAAGAAAGAGAAGAGAAAAATATTTTGAGAGCCTAAGAGGAGAGGTGCTGAGAGAAGAATGAAAAATGAGAATCATCTATTGTAATCGAAAGAGAAGATTGAATATACTTGAGCTTGTAGCGACTAGTGAGTCAACAATCTATCAAACTAAGGTTTATGTCTGCAAGACCGTTAAAATTTGACAATAAGTTTTTCTTTCTTTCTTTCTTTTCTTTATAATAGTTTTAAGTTAACATGCACAATGTGCATTAAACATTTTTAATAGTAAAATACATGTTTGGAACCATTACAAATATATACTTTTATATGTAAAATGCATTTGTTTTTGTTTATTTTGATCATTTTTAATGAAAGTTGTGTATATTTTAGCATTTGTATAGTATTTTTTTTTTGAAAATTTTTTAAGTTGGTAAATTTTTACAAAAATGCTTTTGAGTTTTTTGAACTCTTCAAATTAATTTTATTTTTAAAGGTCAAAGTTTGGAACGATGTCGAATTTTTGTTCCTTGAGAGGGATCTCTCCATATTCCTTGCAAGTGAGAGCTCTAGCAAAATTAAAGTTAGAGGAAGTTGAGAAGAAGTGGAATCCTAGCTAATAAAAGTGGACATGGTGTGGTTTGCAATAGTAGAGACTCTATATTACATGTTTTTGCTAAGAAATAGTTCCCCAACCACCGAATTGAATAAATGGCTCATTGCCAACCAAAATCATGGAATGCTCTAGGAATTAAAGAACCAATGAAGTGACAAATTTCCATGTACTATGATAGGATAAGATTCCGTTCTATATTAATTGTTCCAGTTGCAATGGTCTTCAAGGGAACAACCATCATAAATGCCGCCCACAACTTGAGCCCACAATGAATTTAGTTTCGAAGAAAACTCAAAAGCCATTTGCTGCATAATGCAACATTGCTCTATCTTATATTATCAATTCCAAAACCACCTTTCTCTACAGGCCTTCCAATTCTCTCACCTGATAATGACATATGATCCATGTGCTATTATTAGGTAAGTAAGGAACCAAGGATAATTAAATTTTCTAAGATGTCATATTTTATGCCTTACTTTGATTGGAGCACAATCATTGACCCTTAATTAACCAATTTAGGACGGTTATCAGTGAGCTGCAAAAAGTTGACAAACAGAAAGCTCACGTATAATCAGTATAGTCAAGAGGCCATCTAGGGCCCAGGCCCCCTCAGTGCCTAGGCGACGGTCTAGGCGTTGGGGGGGGGGGTGTTTCTGCAAATATAAAACTTTTGGGGGGTGCGTCTGTGAATCAGTCTTCTTCTTTGAGCTAGTTGAACCAACCATCGACTTCGACAACCAATGGCTCTGTGACTTCGTCTAGCAACTCCGACGACTTTAGCGATAATCTTTGCAAAATCTCTACGACGCTGTGACTTGACGAGGAGATTGGTTCGTTGATCTCTCCTTCGTCTTTTTGATCTTGTTTGCTATTCTCTTCGTCTCTCTGCTCTACAACTGATTTGAACCAATCAAACGATCATCTTCTTCGAAATCGTCGAACCTGCCGACGACACTGGTGACGAATAGCTCTGCGACTACATCTAGCGACTCCGACAACTTTGGTGACTCTGTCCAACGACTTTGGCGATCATCTCGACAATGTTGCGACTCGACATGACTGGGCGAGGCGACTTTTGGAGGGATTCTTTTTTTAATCACTGAATTATAGTTAATTATATATTTATAATAAACGATTCTCTTTTAATTATATATAATAATTATATAATTAATTAAATAAATATAAATTATAAATAAAATAATATATATATACGTACATACATACAAGTTAAGAGACCAATAAATAAATAAATAATTTTTAAGGAACATTTAAATAATTATTTTAAAGACTGCCTAGTCTCCGCCTTATGGAGGCTTAGCGTCTTAAACCGCCCTGACAACATTGCGTATAATTGATGTAAGATTGGATTACAATGATGGGTGAGAATAAAGTGTTTGGAAACACATTTGGAGAAATAGGACTTCTCAAAGGAAGTGGCTCTAGAGGTAGGTGAGTCTTAAAAAAAAGACTCAGTTCAGAATCCAAAAAAATCAGTCCTATTTGATTTCAAACAACTCACCATAGAGCTCATTGCATGACACATGTCCACCTACTCTTAACCCTTAAAACCACAAAATTTAAGGTGCTTGTTGCTTCATCATTGACACATTTAATAATCCTTCTATGGGGTTCACGCAACAGTAAACAAAATTTGACAAAAATCGTGTCAGTGCCAATGGCTGTATTAAATCTGAACCTATTCACATCACATGAAAGGGAGTGCAGTTAGACCACGGAAGTAGTCTATACCAAGTCTTTTGATGGATCACATTTTTAAAAATAGGGCCAAATCAGCACTAAGGTGAAGGTTTACAGCCAGTAATTCTTGAATAAATGCAAATAAGATATAAGTTTGACTTCTAGGACTCCATTCTGTATCAAAAGAAGGAAAAAAAAAACCCTAAGCAAGGTAAACAAATGAAGACAGATGGAAAACATAGATGTTTCAGTCACCAAGGAGGAAGAAAGAGGGAGAAAAGGAGCCATTGAATGATCCTGCATGCCTCTTTTTATTCCTATTTGTATTTGCAACTCACACCTGCATTGGAGGGTAAAATTGAGCCTGAAAACCGTAAAAGCACTCAATTTCACTAAAAATGAGGGGAGAATTGTCATCAAACTTTTCCATAACATGACACTGTTATCAAATGGGAATAACTACCGACATACGAGCTTGAGAAAGCTTTTTTCTGTATAACAGTCAATAGAGATAGTGTGTCATTCTACTCGGTACAGTTGTTCCTGTGATACTGCCACCGGTGGAAAAGATATTTGATTAGGAACATACTCAGGACAGAGTACAATGACTTCTTTTAAGAATACTTATCACCTAAGAAATCCTCACAAGTCATAAAATAAAAATAACATACTGATTGAGTCAGTTATGCAACTCGTCGGTCATCCAAGGGAATCACCAAGTTTCCCGTATGTCAACTACGAGAGGTGATTAAGAATCCAAGGTTGTCAATGCACTTCACTACCTCATGTAATTATAAAGTGGTCTTGCACAGGCCTTTCTTAAAAAGAGTGTATAAGCTATTACAAAAGTGATTCCAATGAACAATCCTTAGATTCAAGTAAACTTCAGTCTCTAGCCTCTTAAGCATTTGGGAAAAGCATAATGAAATTGTTGTAACCAATAAACATTTTACACTGATGAAGAAATAAGATAATAGAAGGTTTTCAGTACTATAAAGAACATGCATTGTGAGAATTCAGTCCACAATATCACTTTTGGTAGAGATACCACAATAGATATCCATCTATTGAAAAAAAAGAGAGGACTTTTCCAATTAAATTATATATCTAAATTATTGCCACAACAAGGGGAAGATATGAGTAAAATATATATTCTTGCATGAGAAAGTGACATGCCATCTAAAGTAAGAGATATTAAGGGACTGTTTGGTATAGCTTCTGGCTGTAGCTTATAACTTATGCCAGAGTACTTTTGAGAAAAACGCTTATGTATAAGCAGTCAAAAGCGTGTTCAGCAAGAGATATTGAGGTGCTTTTTTGCCCAATAAGTCCTCGTAAAATAACTTCAAATGCAGAAACAACTTGGAAAAGCAGAGGATGACCAGATATTTCTATTTAATGGTTGCCGGTGACCAGCTTTTCACAAATTCTAAAAACTGCCTTTTCTAAGCAGAAGCAGTTATGACCAAACAGGCCATGAATCTGTTTTTTCTTTAGACAAAAAAAGAAAAAAAAGAAAAAAAATGCTTTTCCATGAAACATTCAAGCATTCAATGTAATAGCACTACAATATCTTCCAAAATTTAAATATTTCAGAATATTATCCTTGGATATGTCCACTAACCTTGCTCAGAAAGTGCCACTTCATCCAAAAAAAAAAAAAAAGCTTTCAATAAAGAGTAAATGAAGGTTGCTAGTCAATGATTTCAAGCTACCAATATCACACATGAAAAAAGTCCAACGTAGGTCATGAGATATTACTGTAAAACACTAATCATTTCAACTTAACAAAGCTCTTTTTTTTTTTCAACCATACGAGGTTGGTGAATGATATTCCATTATATATTTCTTAATTTCTCTACTTATATTACTTTTTGTATTCTCTAGCTAATTATAGTCATCAATAGTTACTAAGTACTCCTAAGTACTGTCTAGTGCATCTAATGATCTTTGATATATCCATCCAAACAACTCAATCAGTTCTAACTTTATCTTTGAGATTATTTCCACTTCTATCATATAATGTTTTACACATCTACTACACAACAGTATCTTCTTCAAACTCTACTAGATTTATTGAACTTATGGAGCATCTCAAATGGATAGATAAAATTAAAATGACCACTTGTGACTATGTACCTGTAGCATTGTGACCTGCGCTGAGAGGGTTGTTGCTTCTGTTTGAAGTGTCTGAACCTTTCTTTCAAGTTCACTGGTGTAACGTATCTTCCTTTCCTTTGACCTTGCAGCTGATTGCCTATTTGCAAGAATCCTAGAGTGGAAAACACAAGCAACAGAATAAACCATAAACTTTCACAAAGAATGATTTTTAAAGATTCACTTCATTAAAAAAGTCATTGGAAACAAAATATTAAAGCAAACAAGTTCACAAATCCCTTCTAAATTGACATCAATAAAAGGAAAAGAACAATAAAAACAAACAAATAAATAAAACGCCATGTGACAAATTCAGTAGAGAAAGTTTTTACAGGGACAAGGCCAGGACACCAGATTCTGATTTGTAAAAAAAAGCATAGACAATTTGGCATTTTTACAAGATGGGCCACTCCTAATCTGAATTTATCATCCATTCCTTAGCTTATAACAAAGAATTCACTCTAACTACTCCAAGAAATGTTGTTGGATATAGCATTGGAATTCTTCATGCTAGAAGTGCTCGTTAGCCATGCTTTCAACTGCACGTTTATTGAACTGGTTATCCCATACCTTTTGGGTCTCTCATGTTTGCACAGATGCAGCAATGCACAAAAGCCTCAACATTATTATTATTATTATTATTATTATTATTATTATTATTATTA
>JAJIYU010008790.1:0-17641 GCA_030144865.1 Tinospora cordifolia | reverse complement strand
ATATATATATATATATATATATATATATTGTGTGCTATGTAAACTGCATATCAAGGCATATTACATCTTTATTATTGAAATTCTGCTATAGTATTTAGATATCATCAGACATCTAGGCATTTAGCTTTAGGACATGAGCATGTAGATCATACATGTGTCACTTAGGCTATATCCATGCCAAATTTTTAAAATTTTCACCGAGTAACCTATGAAATTGAAAATTCCTCTAGTGTGATGAGACAAAGAACTAAGGTTATGGTCAAGTAGTTTGTGTGCTTGGTTTGTCCAAAATTTGACTCTGATAGAACTCTTTAGTCTTAAGTAAATTGAGAATCCAAAAATTGAGGAGAGTGATGACCGAAAACCATAATACAAGTGGAGAGAATCTCCCACGAACTCTTGAAATAATCAAATTTATTTTGAACACTACTTAGGAATGACTTTAAAAGGGAAAGGATGTAGGTCATCATTGTTTGATTTTTAGCCTAAAGGCCAATCCTAGTATTAAAAATCCTTTGCAACCAATTGTGAACCTTGAAGCTTGTTTTCTTGTGATGAACCTAAACAATATATAAACACTTTACCCTTTTATGCATATGTCAATTGAACCTATTTGTATGCACTTGTCGTTATAATAATGCCTACTTGGACGGTGAAAAGAAGGAAGGGATGTAGTCATTGAGATGCATATGTTTTTTGTTTTGTTTAAAAAAGGGAAAAAAAAAGAAGTATGTGTTTATATAATGTATCTCATTATTATTGATGAATTTTGAGCTTCCTACTTTTATATGGGTTTATATATGGGCGAAGTGCATGTGAAATCATAAGTTTGGAGGGGCTATAGAAACAAATTTGGAGGTCTAAACACATAAAAACAAAGGAGTATACAAAATGAATCAAGCATGTGAAGAGAAAATCAAACAAATAAGGTTGTTATTATTGCTATGAGTGTGCATTTGAGTCAAAATGAAAAATCCAATCACACTTATACCTAGAGCCAAGCCACGTTACAACCTACAAGAAAGACCACTAATCCTAATTATAGTTTGACTTGAGTTAGAGGAGATGTAGAAGAGAGCATTGAGGGATTTTTGTACTTAGGTATTAGGAGACGATTTCTATGATTGGGATGCTAACTACAAATCATTTACTCAGTCTTGGAGGATAGAGATACCAACAGACGAGGGTGAAGATGAGGAAGAATAGAGGATGGACTGAAACTCTAGACAGCTAGAACAACCCTAAAAAGTTGTCAATGAATCAAATATTATACAAATGGAAAATGGAGGTCACAATGATGAGTAAAAGTGAATTTAACTATATATGTTATGAGTTTTAACTTTTAGAAGTTGAGTTATTGTTCGCGGACGAACGATAGTTTAAGTTAGGGGATATTTATTAGTTGCATTGCATACTAGCTATTTTAGAGGTATTTTATATATGTGTTGCATGGGTTTTGTAGGAAATAGGACATATTTGTTTATAATTAGGTGCATGATCATTTATACTAGCATTGCATGTTTAGTTATAGAAATAGAGAATTTTAATATGACTTTTGTTTATATATACTTATGATTTAACGCCCAAGGAAGGTTTGCAAGTGCAAGTCTAATTTAGCTGGAAATGGATACACTAAAGAAGTAGATTGAAAAGATTGAAAATTTGCTAAATTTCAACTAATTACTATAGTAACTAGAGCATGAATACAAGAAGAAAGCAGGCAAATCACTATTGTGGAGACTACTGCAGTATACATACTAGGGGGCATTATAGAAATTCGTTCACGGTGCATTACCTAGGTAACTAGAGAGACAATTCCATGCATAAAACACAACTACAATCCATTACCTAGGTAGTGTGATTACATCAAATTCATGACAAAGTTTCAAAAAATTTAACAACAACACTATCGCGGTCCATTACCTAGGTAGTGTGATTAGGATGTGATTTTTAGGTTTTTTATATTGTTTTTTTTTTCGAGTTTTTAAGGCACATACATAAATAGGAAGTTGTACTATGGTTTATAATGATTTGAATATTGGTTTTGATAGTTGAGCAGAGAGAGAGCAATGACATAGAAGAATGCGAAGAACAAGATCAAGCTTCTAGTATGATCTTTTATTTGTTTAATTCTTTGTTTTGTACTCTCTACAATATGTCGGACAGAGAGTTTTAATTTATTGAATGTAATTTTGATTGTAGGAACCCTTGATTCAATATTTTATGTTTTATACATTGTGTACTTATTGCTTTGTATTTATTAGTCATAGATAGATTGATCGTAGACTATTAAACTAACTCGGGAAATATGTTTGATGGTTAGACTATCAAAGCATAGGCCTAGAAGAATCAATTGAATTTAGAGGTCATTGATTCTATAGGGAGATGCACATGAAATTAGGTTTTACTACATTAGTTTGTTAATTGTAAGCCTTGGAAGAGGATATTAGGAGACTTGGCTAATGGGTATTAAAATGTCTCAGGAGAGGGTTTTAGTGAAAATTTACTATCCTAGATACTTAATTAATATTGTTTTCAAAATTTAGTGTTTGCTTGCCTTTTAATTTGATTTTAACTTATAACATTTAAGCTTAATTTGCAGCTTTAATAAATTTGATACTGATAATAGGTGGGGATTTGAAAGACTTTTGGCAATCAACCGTTCCTTCAAGACAATACTGAGTATTCAATCGTATATGACTATTGCAATCCAGTACACTTGTAGTGATCCCAAAATTAGGTTTTAATTAAGGCAAATTTTTTCTTTATTTTGTTTTGTTTTCTTCCTTAATTTAATTTATTGGATATGCTTGATCTTTTTGTGTTTTGCTTTTGGCGTTTCAGGATTGTTGATCAGTAGAGAGATAGTTGAGTTGAACGATCTAAACCTTTCTAAGATACCAAGACAGATTCAACTTGAAGTTTGGGACAATTCTCTACAATGGCAAAAAGCAATAGATCAATGGCTTGTAACAATGGTGAAGTACTATTTCGGGACTTTTTCAAACCAGTGTTGAACAATAACTACTTCGAAATTGCAAGAACACCTATCAATGCCAATAAATTTGAACTAAAGCCATCTACGATTGCAATGGTTTAGCAACAACAGTTCCAGGGTTTGGCAACTGAGGATTCAATGTCTCACCTAAGCTTGTTCATGGAGATATTCGATATAGTAATGATGAATGGTGTGACCGAGGATCAGCTGAGGTTGAAGCTTTTCCCTTTCTCTTTGAGGGATAAAGCACATACTTGGCTACAAATACTCTTACCCAATAGTATCACTACTTGGGAAGAAATGGTACATAAGTTTCTCCAAAACTATTTTACTCCAGCAATGGTTCATCAACTTCGAGCTGAGATTAGCTCATTCAAGTAATTTGACTTTGAGTCTCTCTATGAGGCTTGGGAGAGATTTAAAGATATGTTGAGAGGATGCCCTCATCATGGATATCTCCAATGGCACCAAGTGCAGATGTTTACTGTGATTTAACTTCGCCATCTAGAACCTTAGTAGATTTAGTAACTGGAGGGTCTTTGATGGGGAAGTCCACAACTAAGGCCACCCAACTTAATGAAAAAATGATAGCTAATGCTTGTGGACATAGAACTAAAAGAAGATCAGGAATAAGAAGATCAGGAATAAGGGTTGGCATTCATGAAGTTGATGTGATAACAATGTTACAAGCATAGATAGCCCCTATGACTCACCAAATGAATTTGTGGGATGAGAAGCCCTTTAGAGGACAGTTTCAGCCATAACAGAATCAATCTATCCTTGCCATAGCTAAAACTATAACACCCGGCCCCTTGAATCCTATCGCATACCTCGCTGACTGGGCGTATTTGTCTCTTGTCTTGAGATAAAATCATGCAGTCACTTCTACTTTTACTATCTAGAGACCAGGACGTTACTTGTGTTCTTTCCTTTCTCACACCATCTCGATAAAATATCAGAGTGCGGAAATATAAATAATATTTTCATGCATGATTGAAAATAGTTCTAAAAACAATAACATGATTAAACTTATAAAGAAATAAAATACTCTAGCCCCATGGCCTAAGTTCAAAGAGTTATTAAACCAACACTTGGCCCTATGGCCGAAGTCAATGAATAAACCAACATAATTTAAATTAAGTCCCATGCACTACAACTATAAACAAAAGTAAGTTGCTACTCCTATACAACCCCATCAATGGATTTTATCAAACTACTCTAATGGTTTCCAATTACTTGTCTGCAAGCAAGTATCTTTAGTGATTACCTAAAAAATAGATTAGTGGGGTGAGCTCAAGAGCCTAATGAAGCACAAAACATCTCGAGCATTATAATAGTAAAAATACAAACATGCAAGAACTTGTAAAGCATTAAGCATTTCAATAATTTAATTGTTTAAGTTAACGTTAAGATCGAAAGTATTTCTTCCTCGGCATTCCAACTTAGGTTTGGAGTATTCAATGTAACGCCCGAAGGCCTATTACATACTCAGAAACCTATCTCGGAGTTGATGTCTCACTCAATCATTAAACCAGGGAGTGTAGCCTCACTTAAACTCATAATCCCATGACAATCAGAGACCCACCCCTAGGGCTAGTAATACCCATGATGAAGTTAAATCTAACCAAAGTACCCTCATCACCACGCTGATATGTGGTTCATTCACTTAATCGTCTTAAATTAGTCACCACAAGCATTTTTGCAAATTCAATACCCAACATACATGGCAAAGGATATAAATAAACTACTCGTCATGCTTATACTCACATCAAACATACTATTCATTACATTACATATATGGCATGGATTCTTAATTGTAATAAGCATTCATATAAGGCATTGCATGTTATGAATCCACAAAAGGGCGACCAAGCATTCATATGAGACACATACATTCCTAGCAATACCAAAATCTTCCATCGACTGGGGGAGACGTGAGAGGCATAGTAGCAAGACTGCTGGAAGGGACTGTGAATCTCGTCCCTTCATAGAAACGTTGGGGAGGAAGAACACTAGGACCTGCCGACCTATGCTCTATTGATGATGATAAGCCCAGAACTACAGAAGACAAACTCGGAACTCTCAGCACTCCATAGATCGTGCTTCCCCACCCCTTCTTGGACCCTTAGAGCTGGACCTATTTATAGACTCGATCATTGACCGAAAGTCCAAGAAGAATGGGTCGATAAAAAGGCGATAGTTGGCGAGGAGAAGTAAACGAGCTCCTGCTTTTCTAAATAATAAATAACAGTAAATACACAGTCATGTTTTATATTCAAACCGAAATAATACTAAAGAGTTTTAGGTAGTCACTTCCACCTGTTATTTAGCTCCTCGCGTTCTAACTCTTGTGTAATATCCTAAAAGCTTTGTATTTAATTATATGAAATTCAAGATCGATTTAGTGAAGTTGGGTGCAAAATGAAACCAGACTAATTTCAAGGCTAAATGAGGTAGGTTTCCAAAAGTCTCATTTTGTTGATCCTTAGGGATCCAAAACAATCTAAAACAAAGTAAGGTGACATGAACTAACTAATTGGACAACATATCCAAAAATTAGAACAATTGGTCAAAATTAGGATTTTTATTTGTCAAACGCCCTTCAGGGGTCCAAATTAGAAAGAATTAGCATTTAGGGTACTTCGGGGAATCGAAATGACCCGAAACGAAATGGGATGAACGAAATAACAAAATAAACAACATATCCAAAAATCACGACAATTGGCTAAGTTTTGGATTTTTATTTAATAGTGCCTTCAGTGAGTTCTAAATACGAAAAGTAAATGAAAACCAATTTGGCTAAACCATATATTAAAATTTTTAATTTTTTTCATGTGATTCCAAAACTATGGTATAAAAACCATAATTCTTTGTGAATAATGAGTTATTAATTTTTGTCAAATTTTTGTGAACTCATCAATGGTGATGATGTCATCATGACATAAACATACACCCTAAGAATGTGCAAGTCATATGGGTGGAACATCATAATCATGTGCCCCCTCACCCTACCCAAAGCTCCATGGAATGTTTCCTTTATTTGAATGCTTGTAAAATGATCTCATGTTCCATGCAAATGATTCAGTACACCAACATTAGTAGACGTTTTATATGGCCTAGAAAATATGAGACATGTAACACCTTGAAATTCTGCGAGCGAGTTACGTCGTGAGTAAATATAAGGTAAAATATTATTTCGTAGGAAAATGAGAAATTAAAATAAGATAACAAAAAGAAAAATGAAAATAGATAATAGTTTTATGGAAATAATAATAATAATAATCATAAAATAGATTTTAGAGTTTAGAAAAAAATATATAATAATAATAATAATAATAATAATAATAATAATAATAATAATAATAATAATAAACTAATTAGAGTCATGCTTTATTTAAATATAAATATAGATTACAATTTGAAAAATAAATTGCGCGACGACGTGAGTGATTCTAAAATGAAAGCGCTACGACGTGAGTGAGGCGAGAATGAAAATGGATCATTTGATCAAAATAAATAAATGAATAAAATAAATTAGAAAACTACATATTGGTTAACAAAATAAAATTTAATATAGAGTGATCCTAATATTGTGGATTGACAAAACAAATATAGTAGAAAATACATACATATATACATATATATATAATAAAATAAATCTTGAAAATTTATTTTTAGGACCAAAGTTAACAAAAAAAAAAAAACCATTATTCTGAAAATCTACGTTTAGATTTTTGGAATCAATATCAGACAGAAAAAAAGGGAAAACGAAAACTTTAGAATGAGGAAGAATAATCAAGAAGAAGAAACACGAAGAAGAACAAGAGCAAAACCATAATTTTCTGGTTTTGCTACAGTCGGTCGGATCAAAGGAAAGGAAATGAAGGAGAACGATGGAAGAAGAAGATGCAATTGGCAGTTGTTGTTTTTTGGGTGTGATTGCACGAACAGAGGAACGAAAGGAAAGCAGAAGCAGCTGCCGCCGCCGGATGATGAAAACGAAGAGCAGTTGTGCTCTGTTGTGCGAGGAAGAAGATGAGCCATGAAAGAGGAACTAGCTATGTGTTTCTACAAGAAGAGAAGCTGGTCGTGAATAGAGTTGAATGGAGTTGCAATAGATGGGTTTGTGATTTGGGTGCTGGTTTGGACGATCAAAGCAGGGGATTTTGGAGCGTTGTGTGACGGTGATGAAGGAAGATGATGAAAAGAAGAGGGAAAAAAAAACATGGCTTGTTGGATGAGGTTCGCTAGATGGATAACAAGGAAAATTTGCGAATGTTTCTGGTTTGGTGCACTCATGGATTGAAAAAAAAAAAAAAGAAAAAGAAAACAACAACGGTGGGTGTTACTATTGCTGCCGAACGGAATAGAGAAGATTAAGCTTGAATTCTGGTTGCAATTGTTGATGTGTTGATCCAATTTGTGATTTTCTGGTTTGGAAAATGACGAACAAAGAGGGAAAATTCCAAATTGGTGTTTAATTTCTGGTTTTCTTGGGCTGTTGACCAAAATTCACAAAAGAAGAATGAAACAGAGGGATGAAAATCTGGATTTGATTTTTGGCTACGGCCCTTATGCATTTGGTGATTTGGAACGAACTCAATATGGGGTTTTTTTTAGCTTGAATGTGATTTGGAAAAGATGAGGGAGGTGATTGAGTTTTTGAATTGGGGTTTTTGTTGAGGTTGCTGGAAACTTATTTGGTTGTATTGATCTTGACTTTTCTTTGTGTGCTGGTCCGTGTAAATGAAGAAGAAGAGTTGCTATTGGGTTTAGGCAGAGAACGAAAATTCATGAGCAGCATTGCTGCTACTGTGTTTGGACGATGAAGAGGAAAGAAAAAAAGAAAGAACTCCATTTTAGTGTGCTTGATACGTGATGAACAGCAAGAACGAAGAATAAAGAAAGAGGAAATTGAAACTACTGAACGTGATTGTGTGTGTGTTGGTGATGCAGAAATTTGTGCATCGATGGATTTTTGACCGTGATACACTGTTAGGAACGCTACGGTCATGTTCATGTGAAGAGGACGACACGAGATAAATTTTGGACATTTAATTTTAGATAATACAAAAATTTATTTTTAAATGATTTAGATGCAAAAATAAAAAAAAAAAATTTAAAAAATTTTTTATAAAATCTTTTAATAGAAATATTAATTTTAATGCTTGCAAATTTTAGTAGGTTCTTAGAAAATTAATATCAAAGCTTCAAAAATTTAAAATTTTGAATATTAAAAAATCAAATTTTAATTAGAAATAAGATTCGAAAACAAAATTTAATACTAAAAATCTTCTTGTTCAAGAAAAAATTAATTAAATTAATTACAAAAATTTATTTAGAGTATTTATTTAATAATTTAAATTAAATAAATCTAATTTAAAATTATTTATTAATGATTGAACATAGGGATTAATTGATCTAATAAAAATTAGAATAATTAATCTTTTAAATTAGAATTGAAAAAATAGCTTTCCAACACATTAATAATTTTATTTAGTATTAAAAGTTCAAAATTTAATAACCCAATTAGTTGAAAACACAAAAAATAAACCTTTAAGAGGTTAAAGTCTTTTATAAGAAAAGAATAAAAAATTAGGCCTTGAAATTAATTGTGTAACATTTAGAAGTCTTATTTTGTTCATAACTAAATAAATTACGATAATAATAAACTATTTAAATTGTAAAAATTCAGTTATTAAAAATCTAATTTTATGAAAAAACTTGCAAGTAAATTATTAAAGTTTTAATTACAAATTAAGGAAATTCGGAAGACTTAGAAATTACTTTATTTAGATTATATAAAATTCTAAAATTTTGGAATGACTCTGAGTAGTTGAAATTAATAATTATATTTTATAATTAATTTGTAAATTTTTTGAGCTTAAGAGTATTGTGAATAAAATTAAATGTGAATTAAGAACTTAGAGAATTTTATTAATTGTTGAATTACAGATTTTACGAGTTAGAGTACTGAATAGCTCGAAGGAAAGCAAGGTCGCCCTGAAGATCAGCGGAATCAGATAGACGTGATTGCCTTGCTCTTACGTATTATATAGATTTAAGATTCCAAACATTTATGTGATAGTTTTAGATTAATTAGAATTTCATTAGAAAATTTATTGAACATGTTGTATGTGTTTGAATGAATGATGCTTGGATGATGGTGTAGTTAATGACCTATAAATTTATTTCATACTAGACAAATTCATGATATGCATAAATAGAAGACATGCATTAGATAGTGTTATTCATTTATTTGGATACCATGTAAATTGCATTGTCATAGCATTGCTTATTTATTTGAAATGTTATTAAGTTTCATACATAAATTCCATTGATTCTTTATTATGTTGTGTGGTGTTTTTGTATGATTGAATTTGTGTGTGTAACTACAATAAGACAAAGGATTATTAAGAATCCACGTACCGGTGCGATTGATGAGCCTGAAGCCGATCGAGGTGGTATCTCTTATATGTCACCGCTTGAGATTGACGAGCTACAAGGCGGATCGTAGGTATTTTTAACCTGGAGTTGCCTGCGACAACTCGAAGTTTTTGGGAGACAGTACTAGCTATAGTAAGTACTCTCTCTTAGGCTATGATATTGATGACATGACTGATTTTAGACGGTATTCAAGACATTATATGATTAGACGAGATCACGGGGAATACCGAGAGGCGTCTTAACCCTCTTTCGGTCTTAGACATCGACCAAAACCAAATGAATGTTTGAAATGCCTAATGTTTGAAAGTGTTTGTAATGTTTTGGGTTTTGATCTGTATAATATGTGTGATGTATAAGAATGATCCACTGGGCTTTCGAGTCACTCCCATTTCATTTTTTAGGTACAGATGGACGTAGAGTACTATAATCTACATCCAAAGACTCACACTTTAATTAAACACCTCATAAGGGAGGTCATCCCCGATAGGTGACTTTAGAGATTGTATTTGATTTAATTAATTCTGACAGAACCTCAAATATAACTTTCTTTTGAATTTAATTTCACAGTTTACAAGTATTTATCTTGATTTTGAATTTCAGCTGATTATATCTTTAAACGATATTACATGTTTAACCATTATTGTTTTAATAGAAGTTTTTGAAGTAACTCCGTTGCATAAATTGTAATTTATGATTTTCAATTCTTAATTGTTTTGTACGACTACAAAAATCTGATGGACACTTGTTTTATCAAAATGTGTTTCCAGAAATATTTGAAGTATCTAATTAAATTCTGAAATTGAAGAAAAAGATTTGACAAAAGATTTAAGTAGCATCTCGATTTTTTACGGGCGACGATCCAGACATGAAGTAACACGTGACAAGAGGTCCGGTTGAAAATTGGGGTATTACAAGACATGATTCCATATACACCCCCACTTGATTGTGTATACCCACACCCACTTAAGCCAAAATTGGCCCAACCATGTACATGTGTGTGCACACACATGTAAACAACTGTATTTAGATAGTTTCCTAGAACCAAGATGAGCATCTTTGACTATTATATGATGTCCTCTCAAATTTGATAGTGTACACCCATGTTTGATGTCCAAGAAATAAAAGAATGGAAAAGTATTCCTTGTGTATTTCTATGATGAGTAAGCAAGGAAACGAAAAAGAAAAGTTGTCATGAGCACATATGGGACATCCCATTTGAATTAGAATATGATTTAAACCTCTTTTGTGTTTACACATAGTTAAAAACAAGATTGCACGCATATTTTTTGAATTAGAAAGCCATAGTGGTCCCACTTGCCAACCATGAGCACACTTGCCTTCTTTATGCAAACCATTCCATGAGTGTTTAGAAACTTACCCAAACTTTGTGAGCTACCTAAGCTACCTAAGACAACCCAAGATGTTCCCTTATGCTCACTGCAAATCTATATAAACCCCCTCTTGCTCACATTCCTCTCATCCCAAAGCAAAGAGTTGACACTTCCCTTTTTGTTTGTTCTTGACCTCTTCTTGGCACCTCTTCTCACTTCTCTTTTCTCTCTTGTGTGAAAAGTTCTGATTTCAGTGTTTTAGAGAGTGGTTTGAAGTCATTTTCATTAGTGTTTGAAATTGCTAGACGTTGGGGAAGTTTGCTGAATTTTTGGGGAAAAAACCACTACTAAGGTGGAAATGACTTCTAGAACACCATTTGTTCTTATTCAAATTTATAGCATGTTCATTGCTTGTGTGATTTCTTTGAAAACAAAAGGTTTCAGTTTTAGTAATTTAAAACCTATTTTCAGTTTCAGATTTGATTCATGTTTATGCATTCATTATTCTCATACCATGTTAGTATCATGCTTAGGCTTTATTTCATAATATGACACATGTTTTTGGACGTTCGATACTTGATTTTAAGTTTTAATTATGATCTGAATTTTATTTGTCATAGTTCATATTCTAAAATTTTTATGAATCATGGACATGAGATTAACATAAGAAGATGGTGATACTAATCATGTACCATCATAGTAAACTTGTGGGATTACTATGGATGTTCTTTTTATATGATTTGTTCATATAGTTTTAAGACTAAAGTACTTGGTAGGTGGGTAAGTGTCTCTAAGTTCCAAAAGTCCAATGAAACTGGCAAAGACTTGTTAAATTTCACTCTAAGGAGGCACTTTGTTAAGAAGTACGAAAGGTGGTATTAGAGCCTTATCAGATAATAAAATGGCTTTAGACTGAAAAAACATTTTATATCCCGAAGATAAGGGAAGATGGGTTGTGTGTCCTAGATTATGATTCTCTTAGATCTTTCCTTATGATACCTTATCAGATAATAAATTGGCTTTTGACTTAGAGATAATGGTTGGATTCAAGAGATAAGCTACCAAAGCTGCTACATTTGGTAGAGACATCTTAGAAAAAGCCCTAACTCTGGAACAAGAGCTCAACCTGGAACAAAGGTTGAGGGGAAAGAATAAGAGGCTCGGGAATGAAAAAGATCAATGGGCTCAAAAGAAAAGTAAGAATGGTGGGAATGCACCATAGAGACAGGGGCAAAATAAAGATGAGTCAAGGCAGCAAGTAAAGACACATGGGTTATGCTATGTGTGTAGGTAGAGTGGCCATAAAGTTAGAAATTCCTCGACTGCACCAGCTTAGGCTCCTCAGCAATATCAAAACACTGAGGGAGGAGGTCAGAACGATCATCCTCAAGCCAGACAATAACAACAGAATGCTAACCAAGGGCACAATTAGGATCGTGGTCAGTTGTAAGACAGAATGTTTGCTATAGAGGCCCAAGAAGATCAATACCCTCAGTAGAAATCCTAGTAGTCCAATGTTAGGACAAAAAAAAAATTAAGTTTTGGGAATCTAATTAGTGGAAGATAGTTCTTAAGACTCGCTATATGTTAGCATTTATTTTTCCTTTGAATAAAGTTTTGTACTTTTGATTTTTCAATTAATGAAAATGAATCCCTTAAGAACTCTTGTTGGCCCACATTAATTATTTGAATGAGAAAGAAATTATTAGTCACTCGAAGTAACAATCCCATAGCCTACTATGTGGTCAAGTCCATTGAGTCAAAGGTAGGAAATGTTCAATCTCAAACAGTTATATTGAATAATTAAAGATTTTAGGATGGGTGTGACCCTAAATGAAATACAAGCCTATCTCCTTAGCAAGTCTTGCCATCAGACCTACTGCATCAAATCAGGGATGAACAAAAGGCAAGATGAATGGCTCACAAGCCTGATGGAGGAAAGTGAATGGGATAAACATACTGACCATAGGTTAGTTGCTATGAATACCCTAAGACTTAGAAAGAAAACACCGCATGGTTAATTGTAGATCGTCCCACTAAAGTGGCTTAGTTCTTGCCAATTAGATCCACAAATCAAGTCAGTTAGTCTGAGAGAGTCACCCGGACACTAGAGGATATGTCGAGGTTTTATGCCTTAGACCTTAAAAGAAAACTGGAGAAAGTATGAACCTGACGTGCAAGATGATGCTACTTACGAGGATACAGTAGTAAGAATCCTCAACCATAAAGCACAGAGTCTGAGAACAAAGGATATTTCATTGGTAAAAGTGTTGTGGAAGCATCACGGGGTGGAAGAAGCTAACTAGGAACTCAAAAGCGAAATGAAGACCAAGTATCCACACCTATTCACTAGAAATCCTTAGTTATGTACAAATTTCGATGATGAAATTTCTCTACGGAGGGTAAGTTATAATACCCTAAGAACTCTGTATTAAATTAAATGAAATTCAAGATCAATTTAGTGAAATTGGATGCAAAATGAAACTGGACTCATTTCGGGGCAAAATGTGGCAAGTTTCCAAAAGTCTCATTTAGTGACCCATAGGGACCCAAAACAAACTAAAATGAAGTAACGTGATCTGAACCAACTAATTGGACAACATATCCAAAAATTAGAACAATTGGTTAAAATTAGGATTTTCATTTCCTAAACATTCGTTAGGGGGTCCAAATTAGAAAGAATTGACACTTAGGATATTTTGGGAAATCAAAATTATCCGAAATAAAACAGGATGACATGAACTAATGAAGTAAACAATAAATCCAAAAATTAGGATAATTGGCCAAGATTTGGATTTTCATTTCGTAGTGCCTTCAGTGGGTTCTAAATAAGGAAAGTAAATGAAAACCAATTTGACTAAACTATATATTGAAATTCTTAGTTTTTTTCATGTGATTCAAAAACTATAGTACAAAAACCATAATTTTTTGTGAATAACGAGATATTAATTTTTGTCAAATTTTTGTGAACCCATGAATGATGATGATGTCATCATGACACAAACATACACCCTAAGCATGTGGAAGTCACATGGGTATAATACCATGATCATGTGTACCCTCACCCTACCTGAAGCTCCATGAGATGTTTCCTTTATTTAAATCCTTGTAAAATGATCCCATGTTCCGTGCAAATGATTTAGTACATCCACATTAGTAGACATTTTATATGGTCTAGAAACCATATGACATGATTCCATATACACCCCCACTTGATTGTGTACACCCATACCTACTTAAGCCAAAATCGGCCCAACCATATACATGTGTGTGTGCACACATGTGAGCAATTCTATTTAGATAGTTTTTTGGAACTAAGATGAACATCTTTGACTATTTCTATGGTGTCTCCTCAAATCTAATAGTTTACACCCATGCTTGATGTCTAGGAAATAGGAGAATGAGAAAGTATTCCTTGTGTGTTTGTGTGATGAACAAACAATCAAACAAAAAAAGAAAATTGCCATGAACACATATGGGACGTCCCATTTGAATTAGAATATGATTTAACCTCTTTTGTGTTCACACATAGTTAGGAAACAAGATTGTAGTCATATCTTTTGAGTTAGAAAGTCATAGTGGTCCCACTTGCCAACCATGTACACACTTGCCCTCTTTATGCAAACCATCCCCTTATGAGTTTGGAAACATGCCCAAACGTAGTAAACTGCCCAAGTTGCCCAAGACAACCCAAGACTTTCCCTTATGCTCACTGAAAATCTATATAAACCACCTCTTGCTCACATTCCTCTCATCCCAAAGCAAAAAGTTGACACTTCGCCCTTTGTTTGTTCTTGCCCTCTTCTTGGCACCTCTTCTCACTTCTATTTTCTCTCTTATGTGAAAAGTTCTGATTTCAATGTTTTGCAGAGTGGTTTGAAGTGATTTTTGCTGTTGTTTGAAAGTGCTAGACATTGGAAAACTTTTTTGAATTTTTGGAGAAAGAATCACTACTAAGGTGGAAGTGACTTCTAGAACATCCTTTTTTCTTATTCAAATTTGTAGCATGTTCATCGCTTGTGTGATTTCTTTAAAATGAAAAGGTTTTAGTTTTAGTATTTTAAAGCCTATTTTCAGTTTCAGACTTGATTCATGTTTATGCATTCATCATTTTCATACCATGTTAGTATTATGCTTAGGCTTTATTTCATAATATGACACATGTTTTTGGACTTCCATACTTGATTGTCAGGTTTTGATTATGATCTGAATTTTATTTGTCATAGTTCATATTCTAAAATTTTTATGAATCATGGACATGAGATTAACATAAGAAGATGGTGATAATAACCATGTACCATCATCGTAAACTTGTGGGATTACTATGGATGTTCTTTTCATATGATTTGTTCATATGGTTTAAGACTAAAGTACTTGGTAGGTGGGTAAGTGTCTCTAAGTTCCAAAAGTCCAATGAAACTAGCAAAGACATGTCATATTTCACTCTAAGGAAGTACTTTGTTTAGAACATCAAGGGTCTTTAAACCCTTTTGGTCTAAATCTCAACTTGAAATAGTTTGATGCTTGAAATGCCTAATGTATGTAAGTGATTGCATTATAAATGTGTTATTAATTTGAATATGAATGATGGTTGTTTGAAACGGTCCACTAAGCTTTTTGCTCACCCCTTCCTCTCTTATTTTTTAGTGAATTGAAACATGAAGCTATGGAAATCTGATTGTACTATATTTAGAAAGTTTCTATTTTTGAAAAGTTTCCTTCTTAATATAAGGGCATGTCGCCTAATTTTCAATAAAGCTTCTGTTGAATTTTTATTTTAAAATTTTGAGTTATGTACTCTTGATTATGAATTCAATAATATACTTCTTTATTTTCTTTAATAAATAAAGAGTTAGAAATATTCGTTTTTCTACATGTAATGCCTTATTGGATCAAATTGGTGAGGCACTCATGAAAGGTTCAATAAGAGTTAGAATAAAAGAATCGAGATGCAAGTTGTATACTTGTAAATATAACATAGGACCCAACTTTTCTTGTGGTTGAGCTTAAACCTATTTCTAGGGGGTTGGGGAGTTACATCTAGCCTCGATGGTTTGAAATCCTTAACTTTTAAGAATTATAAACCATTCCTTAACGTTTATTTTATTTTTAATATTCTGGATTTTAAATCTAATGTAGTTTAAGTCAATGTGTGTGTTGTATTGTAACACCCCAACCCCTGAAACATTCAATTGGACTTAACCACAAGGCGGGCTTGGTCGATGCTACTTTACAAGTGCACAACTTGACATTCTATTTCAATTATCTTATGCCTTAATATAATTCAAGGGCACTTAACTCAAATTTATGAATCAAATCAAATAAAACAATAATACAAGAGGTAAAAGAAATTCATAAACTTTATTAATTTAATAAAGTGAAGTATGACTCAATCTTAAAATGCTAAATTTAGTGGAAGTCTTAATTTAAAAAACCAAAATTTTGGCAACATGCTCTTACTTATAAATTTACAAATTTAAATCCCATCTAATTTAAGTAGTTTTCATGATTCAATTTCCTAAAAAAATAAGAAAAGAAGAGGTGAACACATAGCCAAGTGGATCATTTCACAGACAATTAAATTACTAATTCAAATCAGAAGCACATCCAAATTCAAACACTTATAAACAATTTAGTGATTCAAACAACTTCTTTGGTTATTATTGATGCTCTGACTAAAAAAGGGGTTCAAAGCCCTTTGTCTTCTTATCAAAATACTCCACTCTTGGATGGAAAGACAATTCATCTTGTCATATTCCATTATAATAAGGATCTCATGTCCATATTCCAAGTACTTTGGTTTATACTCAACCACACCCAGTGATAAGACCCATATACACTAAGTATATGTAAAGAACGCCTATGGCATCACTTAGATTACTATGACAGTACGTGGTCATAAACTTCAAAGTCTTAAACTTAATTCTCACATATTCATGAATTTAAAATCAGAATAATAAATCAAGAATAAAATATTCAAAAAGGCATGAAAACAATACATAATATGCTTCATAATTCAAATCAAACCTAAGCATAAGAACTAGGCATGACATGGTATCATGAATATTAAAACATGCATACATAATAAACTGAATTTTAATCATGATTAAACATGTTGAAAAATGAAACTAAACGTGCTAAGCTGAAATAAAAGATGCTTGAACATGCTAGAAATTCAAACTAATGAAGTAGAAGTGTAGGAAATCTCATCCACTTATGAAGCATTTTCTCAAAATTTTAGCAGAGATTCTTTTCTTCAACACATCTAGCACTTCAAAGAGAACTCAAGAACACTCAATTAAACACCAAAGCATTCAAGAATACTTCAATATCACTCAAGAACAAAAGCATTGCCAAGAAGAAGGCTAGAACAAGTTAAGAGAGAAATGTCAACTCTTGCTTTGGGATGTAGAAGAAGTGTGGATAAGGGGGTATATATAGATTTTCAAGAGGCTATAGAGGAAGTCTTGGGCAGCTAGGGTAGCTCACACATTGAGCATCTTTCCATAATCAAATGTGTGCTCGATTTGTAAATTTGCTAGATAGGGTTTCTAATTTCCAAGATGTGGTCCTCATTTTGTTTCCTTTATGTGTGTGAACATAAATCAGATTTTGAACAACATCTAAATCACTTAGCATGTCCATTTAGCTTAGATTTTGTGCTCATGATATGTTTCATAATTTATTCATTTGCTCAGGCATCACACATACATTTGATGGATACATTTCCTTCGTGGCGTCATGTAATCACCCCAGGTCTTATAATGCGTCCACGTCAATATGAATTTTTGAAAATTCTAAATAAATATAAAAATGATTGAAAACTTATTTTTAATGATCATTGTATGTTATTTAATCAAGATAA
>JAJIYU010008789.1:0-17659 GCA_030144865.1 Tinospora cordifolia | reverse complement strand
GAATTTATTCTAAGGCATGTGGTATTGAAAAATAGAAAGTCAAGTGTGTGTCGCTTGTAAAGTAACACCGGCCCGACCCGCCAATTGGTTAAGTCCACCGTCAAAAGGAACAGTGGTTATGTCCAACTCTCAAATCAAAGAACATGGGGGTTGGGGTGTTACATTTCCTATAACAACAATTATCAAGCAAGTATAAAGATGGCCTCGTATGAAGCTCTTTATGGCAGGCCTTGTAAATCACCAACTTGTTGGACATAACTTGAGGACCATGTGCTTACAAGGCCAGACGTGTAACACCCCAATCCTCGTATTCTTTCAATTTTTGGACATAACACTATTTTGACAATGGACTTAACCATACGAGCAGATTGGGCTAATAATACTTTATAAGTGACTCATACTTGACATTCTATTTCAATTATCTTATGCCTTAATGCAATTCAAGAGTACTTAACTCGATTTTAGGAATCAAATCAAATAAGGCAATAATACAAGAAATTAAAAAAATCATAAACTTTATTAATTTAAATAAAGCGGAGTACATAACTCAATCTTAAAATAAAACTATTACAACATAGTATTCAAAACTTGGGCTACATACCCTTACATTCAAATATAGAAACTTTCTAAAAATAAAGAAACTATCACAATTCGCAACGTCTTCATGCATGTTCAGTTTCCTGAAAATAAGAGAGGAAGGGTGAGCACATAGCCTAGTGGATCATTTTCAAACAACCAATTTTTCAATTTAGACTAAACACACATCCATAATTTATACACTTGCATACATTAGGTGTTTCAAGCAACATTTTGAGTATAGTTGTGACTTAGACCAAAAGGGATTTCAAGGTCCTTAATGTTCTTAACAAAATACCTCCTTAGAGTGAAAAAAAGGCATTTCTTAGCCACTTTCATCGGACTTTCAGACTTAATGCCTCTTACCCACCAACCAAGTATTTTGATCTTACACCATGTGAACTAGTCACATGAAAAGAACATCCATAGTGTCCAACATGTTCGCTATGATGGTATATATTTATTAATCACCAACATCTCATAATTAATCTCATATTCATAAATCATAAAATAATAGATATAAATTTTAGAATACAAACAAATCAAAAATCAAGGCATGAATGATCCAAAAACATACATAATACATTGAAATAAACCAAAATATGGTACTAGGCATGGTATGGATTCATGAATGCTTAAAACATGCTTATGTACTAAACTGAAACTAAAATCATGATTAAATTTTTGAAATTGAAACGTGAATGATTTCTTCAAATTAAACATGCAATAAACATAGTATTAATCTAAAGAAGAAAAGAGGAGGTTTTAAAAATCACTTCCACCTTAATTGCAAGTCTAATGGATATTCGACAGAGGTTCCTTTCTTCAACACTTCTAGCACTTCAAGACTACTCAAGAACACTCAATCAAACATTCGAGAATACTTCAAGATCACTCAAGAACAAAAGATTGCCAAGAAGAAGGCTAGAACAAGCTAATAGTGTAATACCCTGAAAACTTTGTACTTAATTAAATGAAATTCAAGATCAATTCAGTGAAATTTGGGTGTAAAATAAAACTAACCTCATTTCGAGGCTAAATTTGGTAGGTTTCTGAAACTCTCATTTAGTACCCCTTAGGGAGCCAAAATAACTTGAAATGAAGTAAGGTAACATGAACCAACTAAGAGGACAACATATCCAAAAATTAGAACAATTGGTCAAGGTAAAGGTTTTCATTTGCTAAACGCCCTTCAAGGGGTCAAAATTAGAAACAATTGTCATTTAGGATACTTCAAGTGATCAAAATGACCCAAAACAAAACAGAATAACATGAACTAACAAAATGAATGACATATCCAAAAATTAGAACAATTGGTTGAGGTTAAGGTTTTCATTTGCCAAACGCCCTTCAGGGGGTCCAAATTAAAAAGAATTGTCATTTAGGGTACTTCGGGGGATCGAAATGACTCAAAACAAAATAAAATGACATGAACTAACAAAATTAATGATATATCCAAAAATCAAAACAATTGACCAAGATTTGAATTTTCATTTGCCTAGTGACCTCAATGGGTCTCAAATAAGGAACGTTTTTGAAAGAAAATCACCTTGGGCCTAACCATACCTTAAAATGTGCATTAGGTTTACGTAATTCCAAAAATATAGGTTATAAATCATAATTCTATGTAAATAAGGAGATATTAATTTTTATTTGATTTTTGTGAACCCATGAAGTCATGGCCACCCCTAACATGTGCAAGTCACATGGGTGGAACACCATGATATAGGTAACCTACCCTACCCTAAGCTCCATGGGATGTGTCCATTATTTGAAACTATGAAGAATGATCCCATGTGCCATGTAAATGATCAATTATGCCCACACCTATAGAAGCCATGAATAATGATTCCATGTGTCAAGATAAATGATCATGTATACTAAGGTTATAGATAAAATGTCTCATAAGTGTGTGTGTGGGCACACTTGTGACAAACCTAAGATAGAAGTTTAATTAGATTGACTGATTTAAAGATACAGAAAGATTTCTTTACCTAGAAAAAATTACAAAATAGAAACTTACCTCATGCTCACATGTGAAGCCTAAAAGGGAGAGAATCCAAGGGGAATAAGAAACATTCTAAAGCTTTGTCTTTGTGTGCCCATATTAGAAACTTATTTGATTTTATGAATCAAAATACATAAAAGAAATAAATAAGGTTAAAAGATTTTGCTCACACTTAGATTGGAAACCTTAATAGTCCCACTTGCCAACCATGAGCACACTTGTCTTTTTCACCCAAACCATCCCCTTATGAGTTTGAAAACATGCCCAAACGTGGTGAGCTGCCCTAGATGCCCCCTTTATACTCATGAACACCTATAAATACCCCCTCTTGCTCACATTCATCTCATCCCAAAGCAAAGAGTTGACATTTCCCTCTTTGCTTGTTCCTACCCTCTTCTTGGCATCTCTTCTCATTCTCTTTTCTTTCTTTGTGAGAAGTTCTTATTTTTAGTGTTTTAGAAAGTTGTTGAAGTATTTTTGTTAGTGATTAGAAGTTCTTGAAGTTCTAAAAGTGGTGGATAAGGGCAACTTCTGTCGGATTCTACAAAGAAACTCAAATTAAGGCGGAGGGGATTTCTTAAACCTCTACTTTACTATTTTAAATTTCTAGCATGTTCATGCTTCTTTAACTTTTAATTTTCAGCATGTATTATTTTAATTTCAGCATGTTTAATCATATTTTAATTTTAGTTGGCATGTTTTTTATGTTTTAATCACTTAGAGAGCATGTCATACTTAGAATCTATGTTTAGGATTTAATTCAATGTTTCAAGCATGGGATGTAATGATTTCATGCTTTCTTGGCTGTTTAAAATTCTGATATTTACACTTTGAATTTCTTTTATGATTATGTGATTCTTAAATATAAGAAATTGAAGATAAGAACCCGTATTGTCATAGTGACCCATACGAGTGTTACACGTGTTCTTAACACATGCTTGGGAAGTTGTTTGTGTGTGCTCAATAAAAAAATAGAAGTTCCAATGTGCTATGATCATGTGCACCCTAAGCCCATGCAAACAAAGTCCAAGAAGTCAAAATAAGAAGGCATGATCCAAATTAGAAAGTTTCCATTCTCACAATATGGCACCAAAAATGAACCATGCAAAGTGTCAAGTTTGTCCTTGCTTGGTGAACACTCACAAAGAAAAGGAAATATTGCCTTACTCACATGACTTCCAAGAATAAAAGTTGTTGAAAAATGTTTCTAAACTCCCAAGGAACAAGATTAGAAGTTTCTAATTCAAGAATAGAAGTTGCTGAAAAATGTTTCTAAACACCTAATGAACAAAATTAGAAGTTTCTAATTTAAGAATAGAAGTTGCTGAAAAATGTTTCTAAACACCCAAGGAACAAGATTAGAAATTTCTAATTCAAAATAGAAGGTCACCAAATCTTGTTGATTTCGTGTGCACAAGAAAAAGAATCAATTACTAAAATAAATTGGAAAGCTTCCTATGAGAACAATTAGAAAGTTACTAAGATGATTCTTGAGCACAAAAGAGAATAAGCCACACTTAGAAAGTCTCACACACCTAGATTAACGTCCAAACAAAGATTAGCAAGTGGTTCAAGCCAAGATTGTGTTCACACATGAAAAGTAGACCCTAAATGAACACTTGCCTAAACCATGCGTATATGCACACAAGAGAGGAAGCCGTAGTGGTCCCACATACCAAAAACGTGCTCAAGGGAAATGGAAAGTAGTTAATGCAAATATTCCCAAATTGTCCCCTTATGTGCACAGAAAAATGTATATAAAGGACCCCCTATGCTCACTTTTTCTTCATCCCAAAGCAAGAGCTGATAAGTCTCTCTTGTTCTTTCTAAGCCTTCTTCTTGTCACCCCTTCTCACTTTTCTTTTGTTCTTGAGTATTCTTTAATGAGAAGTTACTTTTCTTGAGCAGTTTAGTGTTCTTGAAGTGCTTCGACTATAGAAACTCTGCCGGATTTTCAAGAAAGTGCAAAACAAAGTGGAAATGATTTCTTGAACATCCACTTTATTATTTTAGTTTAATACCATGTCCATGCATGTTTAAATTATGTTTAGTATGCATGTTTAGGTTTGAATAACATGATTTAATTTTCAGTTTAGCATGTATACCATGTTTACTTAATCATGAAGCCATGCCATGCTTAGATTATGCATGATTTGGCTTATTTTCTGAAAAATAATAATACTAGATGTTTATATCTTGAACATGATGAATTTATTTATGTTTCATAACCATTAGAGCTAAATGAAAGAAGTTGAGACTAAGAACCATGTACTGTCACAGTGATCCAAAGGGATACTATGGGTGTTCCTTACATGTACTGTGGGTATTTGGTTTGCCATACTATGTGTATTACGTGTAGCACAAAATACTTGGACTATGAGCAAGAGACCCTAAATCCAATGGAATGTGACATAAATATTTCTCTTTTCACTCAAAGGGAGGTATTTGGATAAAAACATCAAGAGATTAGAAGCCCCTTCAGTTTGAATTACAATAGTAACAACAAATTGTTTGAATCACTTAAATGTTTACAAGTGTTTAAAATTGAATGTGATATAAGTCTAAGATAATAAATTGGTTGTTTGAAAAGGATCCACTGGGTTATGCGTTCACCCTTTCTCTCTTATCTTTTTAGGGAATTGAATTAAACAATGAAGCATACAAAGGCTTAGAATGCTTACTTTTAGAAAGTTTCTATTTTTATTTTAATGTAAGGGCATGTTGGCCAAGTTTTGAATTTTCATTACAAGTTTCTATTTTGAGTTGTGTACTCTTTTTTTTAAGAAGTTTAATTTTGAAGTCATGTGCCCACTTTGATTAAATCAATAAAGATTTTAAAAGTTTTCTTTTATCTCTTGTGCGATTATCATAGTGAATGTTTTCAATTAAATAAGATGAGAGATAATTGAATTAACAAGACAAGTTGTGTACTTGTAATTGTGACCGAACCTCGACCCACCCTGTGGTTAAACCAAATTGAAAGTCTCGGGGGTTAGGGTGTTACAAAAGGTGGTATTTGAGCCTAAGCATTAGTTGCTAGGCAAGAATTAGAAACTCGAGCCTAGCATTAGTTGTTGGCCTAGAATTAGAAAGTTTAATCTTATACCAGTGGTGGTATCATATTTAAAAAGTATTAACCCAACTAGGTTTAACCTGTGCTTTGAGTTGAAATTAGAATTTCCTACCTTCTATTTTTTAAATTAAAAACTATTTTGGAAAGTGTTTTCAAAAACGAAAGATATGCTTCGAAATGTTTTGTTTGGATACAAAGACTACAAGTTGAGCTGATAGTGGGTAAGCCTTGTCCCGAGTAAGCTAAACATTGAAAGGGAGGTGGGTTATCATGCTCAAGAAAGTGCAGTTGCTAAGCAGACTTCAATTTCACCACCCAATCTGGAGGTTGTCCCACCAGCTTATACGACTAGTCAGAGTTGAAGAGCACTCTTACTTTCTATAAAAGGAAATTAGAAGGTGAAAATTTAGGGCAAGGAACTTATTCGAGTTTGGAAAAGATACCAAAGATGGTATCTTGACTAGACAGAGGTGGACAACTCAATAGAGGAATTTTCCAACTAGATTGAAACCCTAGGTCAAGAAAAGAAACCTTAGGTAGAAACATGGGTGTGGCCAAGGGTGGCTTAGTGGATCAAATACATAAAACTCTTGGACATATATAGGTTAGAAACTAAAAATGTGCGAGAACAGAATACTTGTTTGGTCACGACACGAGATCGAAAAAATTCTATAACTCTAGTTCTATGTGGTATAGGACGCATAGGAATTCGAGGCTATGGAGAAAGCCTGGACTTGGAGAATGATGGCTCATGTTTGGTGAATGATCGGTGACTTTGTAAGAACTTGTTTCCCTATGCTTGGCTGGTATGGGATAGTCAGGTATAGTGGGGCTTGAAAACCTTAGTTGTCGAAACATTTGTGAAATTGATTGGGTGTAGCAATTTTCTGAGTGGAAGTCTAAGTGGAATGGCTAGAGTGATATGGGACACTCAAAACTGGAAGCTTAGTGGAAACCTATAATTTTGTTATGTTAGTGTGAACTTGCATGATTCTATGATTATTTGAAAGCATGCCTTCCTTGTTTATATGTGTGTCATATGAAACCAAATCTTGTACACAAGAACAAAGAACTTAGAAGCATAAACTAATAGGCCACTGAAAAAATAGAAAACCTAGAGACATGAATCTAAAGTCATAATAGTACGAACGAAATGAAAGATTTGGAAATATGAACTTGATGAATGAATATGGATGAAACAACTATCTTTTCAAATCTAGAAAAGCATTTTGTATCCCAAAGATAAGGGAAGACAAGTTGTGTGCTCCAGATTATGATTCTCTTAAGTCTTTCATTGTGATACCTTATCAGATACTAAAATGGCTTTTGACTTAGAGATAATGGCTGGTTCCAAGGTATACGCTACCAGAGCTACCACATTTGACGAGACTGAACCGTGAGGACAAGAGGCACAAATTGGAATGGCTGAGACTTAGATGGAAGAACACCTAAATGTATTGAAGGTGACAGGCTCGCATAGAGTAGCACTTGCCACACACTACTTCAAGGGACCAACCAGAAGTTGGTGGCGAATGATGAAGATGGATCCTAACACTAATGTTAAAACAATGAGCTTGGAAGAATTCGAGGAGGTTTTCTACTAACAATTCTTTCTAGGGCCACGCTGAGGAAGCTACAGGAAGATTTTGTCCTACTGAATCAAAGGGACCTAACTATAGCTGAATATGAAAAGAAGTTCACTGAGCTAGCCAAATTCTCACCAGAACTAATTAGAGAAGAGAGAATGAAAGCAAATCATTTTGCATAAGGTCTCAAGATGGAGATCTGCAAGATAGTAAGGACTCTAGGCCTAAAGATGTACATGGGCGTCTTAGAAAAGGCTCTAACAGTGGAATAAGAGCTCAACCTGGAACAAAGGTTAAGCGGGAAGAACAAGAGGCCTATGAATGAAAAAGATCATGGGGTTAAGAAGAAAAGCAAGAGTGGTGGAAAAACACCACAAACATAGGGGCAGACTAAGGACAAGTCTAAGGAACAGGCAAGGATACAAGGATTGTGCTACGTGTGCAGGCAAAAGGGTCATATTTCCAGAATTTCCCAACTGCACCTGCTCATACTCATCAATAACAACCACCATAGGGAAGAGGTTGGACCGGTCATCCTCAGGGTAGACAACAATAATAGAATGCCAATCAGGGGCGAAATTAGGGCCATGGTCAGAACTAGGCTAGAATGTTTATTGTTGAGGCCTAGGAAGATCAAGTCCCTGTTGTGGAAGATACGCTCTTACTATTTAATGTTGTTGTGAGACTATTATTTGACTCGGGTGCTTCGAAATCATTTATTTCTGAGGAACTAGCTAATAGGTTACAACTTATGACAAAAACAATACCCATAACTTTGAACGTGTCCACACCAATAGGGACCACTATTACCTCAAAAAGAATGTGTAGTTGTGACCTAAGATTCAGGGATAAACTCATATCAGTTGACCATGCACCTTACCATTTTAGGGTTATGACGTGATCTTGGGGATAGATTGGTTACACCAATACCAAGCTTAGATAGACTGTCCTAAGAGGCAATTAACCATAACCCTACCTTCAAGGGAAACCTATGGAATTAACGAAGATATGCAAAGACTACCGAGGAGTCCAACTATAGCCATGTTAAATTATTTGAAGCAAAAGGATGAGTTCGAAAGACTCTCAAAAGAGGAATCTGTTGAACAGAAGAGAATCCAAGATCTAATAGTTGTCATTGAGTACAAAGACGTATTTCTAGATGACTTACCCAGACTACCACCTACTAGTGAATTAGAGTTCAAGATTGAACTTCACCCTAGAACCAACCCAATAGTCATATCTCCTTATAGAATGGCACCAATAGAACTGATTAATCCAAGAACTATTTCTTAGGCCTGGCTAGATACGACAGAAAATTAATCCAAGACTTCTCCAAACTAGCAGAACCTATGACCAAGTTAACCAAGAAAGGCATTAAATTCACTTGGGATGAGAAGTGTGAACAATCATTCCAAGAACTGAAAAGGAGATTGACCTCAACCCCAATCTTAGTCACTCCAACCCATGGTGTCACTTATGCCCTGTATACGGATGCTTCACTAAGTGGATTGGGAGAAGTCTCAATGCAAGAAAAGCAAGTAGTTGCTTATGCTTCCCGACTACTAAAGGTCCATGAGAAGAATTACCCTACTCAAGACCTAGAGTTAGCAACCATTGTATTTGCCCTAAAGATTTGGAGACACTACCTTTATGGTGAGAAATTCGATCTATTTTCAGATCACAAGAACTTGAAGTACATCTACACCCAGAAGGGGTTGAACCTCAGGCAATGGAGATGGATGGAGTTCTTGAAAGATTGATTTTCAACTACACTACCATTTGGGGAAAGCCTATGTGGTGGTCGATGCCTTAAGTAGAAAGTTCAATAAATAGGAGGAAGAAAAGGGCCGGATGTACCAATTGATTGAAAACTTTAGGTTGGGTGTAACCTTGAATGAAAAACAAGCCTATCTCTACAGCATGTCTTGCCAACCAGGTCTTCTACACCAGATTAGGGATGAGCAAAGGCAAGACAAATGGTTGTATTGTGTGATAGAAGAAGTTACACAGGGTAGGCATACTGAGTTCAAGCTAGATGCTGAAAAAGTATGAACCAAATCCTTCTCACATTATCCACTAGGAGGAGGTAAACATCAAAGATGATGCGACGTACGAAGAAGCGACAATTAGAATCCTAGATTATAAGGTATAAAACCTGAGAATAAAGGATATCCCATTAGTTAAGGTACTATGGAAACATCATGGAGTGGAAGAAGCTACTTGAGAGCTAGAAAGCGAAATGAAGACCAATACACACACCTATTCACTAGGAATCCCTGAATATGTATAAATTTTGAGGATTAAATTTTTCTAAGGAAGGTAGGTTGTAATACCCTAAAAAATTTGTATAGAATAAAATGGAATGATAAATGAAACCAAATTTTTTCAGGGAACAATTAGCAAGTTTAATTGCTCAAAAACCTCTTAGGGGAATGAAAATTAAGAAAAAGAACAAAATGAAATGGAATGGCATGGAATGAACACCTCACATAATCCGAGCATCCAAAATTCATTTCATTTTTCCAATTCAAGGTTCACTTGCCTAATAGGGTTTAGTTGAATGGGAATTACGAAGGAAAATGAAGAAAATCCTATCTAAACATGAGATGAATTTTTATTAAATTCATGTGGACCAAAAAGTGTGAAATGTGGGCATGGGCATGTGCACCTCACATGAGACGTGCCCCATGTGCACAAGCTACAATGATCATGTGCCCCATGTGCACAAGCTACAGTGATCATGTGCCCCTCACCTTGACATCCAAGCAAGCAAGAAAGAAAAGAGGAAAGTTTCTAAAACCGATTTGGGAAGTTGCTCATGGCGCTCAATAGAGAAAATAGAAGTTTCAATGTGCCATGAACATGTGCACTCGAAGCCCATGCACACAAAGAAATCCAAGAAATCAAAATAAGAAGGCATGATCCAAATTAGAAAGTTTCCATGCTCACACTATGGTGCCAAAAATAAACCATGCAAAGTGTCAAGTTTGTCCTTGCTTGGTGAGCACTCACAAAGAAAAGGAAATATTGCCATTGTCACATTACTTCCAAGAATAAAAATTGCTGAAAATGTTTCTAAACATCCAAGGAAAAAGTTTAAAAGTTTCTAATTCAAGAGCAGAAGTTGCTGAAAAATGTTTCTAAACACCCAATGAACAAGATTAGAGTTTCTAATTCGAGAATAGAAGTTACTGAAAAATGTTTCTAAACACCCAAGGAACAAGATTAGAAGTTTTTAATTCAAAATAGAAGGTTGTCAAATCTTGTTGTTTTGGTGTGCACAAGAAAAGGAATCAATTACTAAAATAAATTGGAAAGTTTCCTATGAGGACAAATTAGAAAGTTAATAAGATGATTCTTGAGCACAAAAGAGAATAAACCACACTTAGAAAGTCTCTCACACCTAGATTAACGTCCAAACAAAGATTAGCAAGTGGTTCAAGCCAAGATTATGTTTACACATGAAAAGGAAACCCTAAAGAAACACTTGTCTAACCATGTGTGTGTGTGCACACAAAAGAGGAAACGCTAGTGGTCCCACATGCCAAAAACGTGCTCAAGGGAAATGGAAAGTGGCTAATGCAAAGATTCCCAAATAGTCCCCTTATGTGCACAGAAAAATTTATATAAAGGACCCCCTATGCTCACTTTTTCTTCATCTCAAAGCAAGAGCTAACAAGTCCTTCTTGTTCTTTCTAAGCCTTCTTATCGGAACCCCTTCTCATTTTTCTTTTGTTCTTGAGTGTTCCTAAGTCAGAAGTTAGTGTTCTTCAGTAGTTTAATGTTCTTGAAGTGCTTTGACTGTAGAAACTCTACCGGATGTTCAAGAAAGTACAAAACAAAGTAAAAATGATTTCTAGAACCTCCACTTTATTGTTTTAGTTTAATACCATGTTCATGCATGTTTTAATTATGTTTAGTATGCATGCTTAGGTTTGAACAACGTGATTTGATTTTCAGTTTAGCATGTATGCCATGCTTACTTGATCATGAAGCCATGCCATGATTACGCTTATTTTATAAAGAATAATCATCCTTGATGTTTATATGTTGAACATGCTGAGTTTATTTATTTTATTTATGTTTCATGATCATTAGAGCTAAATGAAAGAAGTTAAGACTAAGAGCCACGTACTATCATGGTGATCCAAAGGGATAATATGGGTGTTCTTTACATATACTGTGGGTATATGGTTTGTCGTACTATGTTTGTTGAGCGTAGCACAAAATACTTAAACTATGGGCAAGAGACCCTAAATCCAATGGGATGTGACATAAATATTTGTCCTTCCACTCAAAGGGAGGTATTTTGGATAAGAACATCAAGTGATTAGACCCCCTTTCAGTTTGAATTACAACAGTAACAACAAATTGTTTGAATCGCTTAATTGTTTACAAGTGTTTGAAATTGAATGTGATATTAGTCAAAGATAATGAATTGGTTGCTTGAAAAAGATCCATTGGGCTATATGTTCACCCTTTCTCTCTTATCTTTTCAAGGAATTGAATTAAACAATGAAACATACAAAGGCTTAGAATGCTTACTTTTAGAAAGTTTATATTTTTATTTTAATGTAAGGGCATGTTGCCCAAGTCTTGAACTTTCGCTGCAAGTTTCTATCTTGAGTTATGTACTCTTTCTTTTTAGAAGTTTAAATTTGAAGTCATGTACCTGCTTTTATTAAATTAATAAAGATTTAGAAAGTTTTCTTTTCTCTCTTGTGAAATTGCCTTAATAAATGTTTTAAATTAAATAAGGTGTGAGATAATTGAATTAGTAAGACAAGTTGTGTACTTATAATTGTAATCAGACCTTGGTCCGCGCTGTGGTTAAACCAAATTGAAAGTCTCAGGGACTAGGGTGTTATAGTCCCATGGTCGAAGTCAATAAATAAATCAATTAGACATAAATCAACTGTGGGTCTGATACCCTACAAATCGAAATAGTAAAAAGATTCATATTCCTATACCTCAAATACTTAAAGGTGTACATGAGATACAAAAATTGTCTCCCTCACTTGTTAGCACGAGCGTCCTCGGTGATTACCTGAAAAAATAGATTATTGGGGTGAGCCCAAGAGCCCAGTGAATCATATACAACACATCTTAAATATTATCAAAGTTAGAAACATAACACATGTAAACACTTATAAATCATTGGGCATTTCAAAACACCTCAATTGTTTAGGTTGAAGTTAAGACCGAAAGGGATCTCCTTGGCATTCCCCTAGGTCTGAACTCTTGGAAGTAACACTCCGAAGGCTAATTCCTCATCTTGACACAACCTTAGGAGTGAGGTCTCACTCGATCCTCAACTAGTGCCACAGTAGCATTGTCACACCCCGACCCCTGGACCGAACGTCGTGTCTGTCAATCTGTGGCCCCCTCGTCGGGCGTCGCGCGGCTCCTAGCTCGACGCGTGGTCCCCCGAGGCCCCGGGCGTGCGACAGATGTCGTCAGTCTATCTTTCTACCTCTATACACGAGGTTTAAATCATTAGGGCATTTCAATCACTTAGTCAGTTTATCGATTGCGCTCTAATATCAGGAATTTACCATCTGATATCAGGAATTAACTGAAAGAGTGAACCACTCTCGATATCCCAGTTGTGGTCCTAAACACAATCAGGCATGACATCTTTATCACACAAAAGTCTACCTCTGAGACCACGACCCAAGAAGATACTGAAACCATGGGAAAAATCCTCATGACTTTCCAAATTCGAGGGTCTCGTACAGCCGCTTGCAGTTTGGCCTAGTTGGGGATACCCACGATGACGTCCTGGGACATCCAGAGATCCTCAACGCGATGTACCACCAGTGCCCGTCCATCGCCCCGGTACGTGGAGTTCTTAATAAACCTTTAATGTTCTTTAGTTTCACAATCATGGTTTTCATTCCACACAGCATACAGACATGCTTATTTCAAACGCTAATCTAAGTAAATAAAGCAAACAGACATCAAGTTAATCATAGTATCCTAGTACTAGAAAACAAGTAACCGGACATTAGGATATCATGTAAATCAATCCACCCAAAGCATACATTCCTAGCATGATACTAATTATAGGAATTTAAACATAGATCACATTTCGCATCCTACGTCCGCATAATACTAAAGAGTGAGGGAGAGATAATCAACCCCACCTGTGCACGCCAAAGTACCGCTAGGTCGTCCCTCCTTGCACCGTAGTCCAATATCGTCAATCTGCATCATCAGATGGTAATGATACATTACTTTGGGCCTTTAATAAATATCTAACACGACCCTAAGGGTTCGTTATCAATTATTGCTTTAGATTGTACCCAAAAACACTCCAAGATGACATCTATGTCCATTGACTGTGGTTAGCACAGTGTGGACCACAGTCTACACACCATTTCTTACTAAATAATGGGATTTCACATGTGTACACCATACTTGTGATTACTAATCCCGTTTAACACTTAAATCTAGTGTTTTGGACACCAAACAATCATTTAAACATATAAACTAGCTAGAGAATGGTTGTTTACATCATTTACTCATCAAAACCCATTGATCAAGCCTCAAAAACGGGATTCTATTTCAACAAAATCAACTCCTTCATTTCTATCACCAAGCAACCATCCTAAATCCATCATACTAGTGTCCAAACACACATACAAGGGAAATAAACAACAGTTCATCCCATTTGACTTGGTTTCCAAACATTAAACCCACAACAGCAACTTCAAAAATGGATCTTAATCACTTTGATTCACTAAATATTGATAGATACCCTTAGATGAGCTCAAAACTTAAAGAAAACCCAAAGAAAATCATAAAACTCACCTTGAATCGCTCTCCCGTCGCTCCTCTCCGAATCCCAAGCAATTTTAGTTTAAATGAGAAATTCTGCGCTTGAAAAGTATATATAACTCGCACACGGACCGCGGTCTTCACTTTTTGGACCTCGGTCATTGGACAGATTTCTCTTCAGGGACCTCGGTCTTCACTTTATGGACCTCGGTCATCCCTTTATGGACCGCGGTCGGCACTTCACGGACCGCGGTCACCAATGTGACCTAGTTCTCGTTTCTGCAATTTTTCCACTGTTGACCGCGGTCGGCCATTAATGACCGCGGTCCACAGTGTTGTTTGCATTTTTCTGGGTTTTCACATTCGCGGACCGCGGTCGGCAGCAAGACGCTTGTTTTTTAACACTTTTCCCCGCACGTTTCTAGCTATCCGAATGTTTTAATAAATTTTATCTTGATTAAATATCATACAATGATAATTAAAAACAAGTTTCTACTCATTTTTATATTTATTTTGAATTTTTAAAAATTCATGTTGACGTGGACAGATTATAAGACCTAGGGTGATCACAAGCATGGACACCCGCCTAGGGTGGGAAAATACCCACGATGACACTAGACTACTGCCACAATATTTGTATCATCGCCATAGTATGTGGTTAGACTCTTAATTATCTTTATATAGCGACCACTGGCAAGAATAATTTATCTCATCATCGCAATACATGTATCCAATAAATATGTTGATGAATTATCATGTACCAGGTTACACAGATCAGGTTATCCAATAAATTGCATGGATGGCATATTCTTATAATAGTATTAATAATATAAACATGAAGTATGCTATCAAGGTATCACAAGTACACAAACATGCAACAATTAACACATCATTCCTAGCATGCTTCTAAGCTTATGAAAATAAAAACACAGTCATGTTTTACATTCGAGAGAAAAATAATGTTAAAGAGTGAATACAGTTATTTCCACATGTTACTTCTCTCCACATGTTCTAACTCTCGCCTCTATGGTTTAGGATCTTTAACCTCATAGTTTAGTATATAATCTTCATTAGTATGAACATTCACACACTTCTTAACTCATAGGACAATTATTTACTAAACAATATGTTATATGATAATCAAATGGGTTACGGTGTGTGCACAAGACTCAAAAACAAGGTCTGGAACATGTTACTACGGTATCCTGAGCATCATTGCGGTAGTCCCATGATCATTCAATCACAATATCATAGTGTAGGAATGGTATTGGGGTGGTCATGGGTTTTGTACGTGAAAGATTCAAAAAACACGAAGGTTCATCGCATTAGTGCTTTCAGTATTGTTGTATTCATGAGGTATTCAAGGAATCGCATGTTGTCTATGTTTTCCTCATTTCCTCTTGCATGAGCTACCTTATGCGTTGGTTTTTAGATCTAAAAACATGTATTTAAGTGGACATAAGGTTTTATACCCAGTGGTTGTCACTTTCTTCCTTAGCTCACCTTGGGTGGATGTCTAGAATGTTTTCAATGATCCTGCTGCATCAAGAAAACGTGTATAATCGTAGGAAACATGAAACAGTGATAGTAAACTGGTGTGCTTGGTGAAACGAATGTGTTACCTTGGTATTACTATTGGGAGATTCGTTGCAATTCGAACTCTTGGCCACTCGTGCATTTCTTCCTTGTCAAAGCTCACCAGCCTGTTATCGTAGGGCGAACTGAAGCAAATCTGACTGAAGATGCATATGGGAGGAGGAAGAACTTGGCCGTCGGTCACTAGGGTTTTCTCCACAAGCAAAGGTGAGCAACTACGGAGGAATCCATGTGTTTAGGGTTCTTCTATGCATATAATATATAGACAACTCAATGCCCCAACTTCCATTTCTGATCTTCAATTGCAATACTGTGGTATCACATCCTAGTATCACAATATTGGGACTATTTTCAATTGCAGTACCATGTCTTTATCAAAATTTTTACAAGTTATTAATCCCAGTATTGCGATACCACTTCGACATCTCAAACTACGAAATTCAATCGCAGTACCATGGTACCCTGGCCCAGTACTGTGGTCCCTATGTGGAAGCCCTATTTTACAATTCTATGACTCATTACCGCGGTACTCACACGAAAATTTTATTTTATTTTATTTTTATTCGTCTAAACTTTGAGGTATTACAACCAGACCTCTTCACCAAAAGTACATGACCAAATAACATCAAGACAAGTAAGTACAAATTTTGAGAACGAAATTTATTTTATGGGGGGTAGGTTGTAATACACCAGCATTTCTTTTGAATAATTAAAATTCAAAATAAATAAATAAAATAATTTAAATAAAGTAAAATTGAGAATTATAAAGGTTTCTAAAATGAATTCAACCCAAAAGAATGTATTAGCAACTTCTAAAATAATTACTTACTAATATATGTGAATGAGAAAAAAGTAAAATAGAGAATTAGAAAGGTTTCTAAAAGGAAATCAACCCAAAAGAATATATTAGCAACTTGTAAAATCTTTACTTACTAATTTTTATGCATAGGAAAAAAATAAAATAGAAAGGGGAAGAGTTTAGGAAAGGTTTCTGCAATGAAGACACCCAAACTTTCCAAAACATGTCCATTAGAGCTCTACATAAATCCAAGCATGAGCACCATTCTCTTCATCCTAGTAAGAACATGAAAATTTTTTTCTTGATCTCCTTGTCTCTCTCTCTCTCTCTTGGCATCCATTTCATTCTTTGGCTATTTTAAATAGCAATTAGAGTAGGAGGACGACGGAGAAACAAAATTTTGCACAAATTCTGTGCTAGAAGTTGTGAAGGTTTAACAAAGGTTCAAGGAGTTGGTAATCTCAAGATGAAAGGATTAAGAAATTGAGGTGGAGATGATTTACAGTTTTAATTTATTATTTCGATTTAAAAAATGCTTGCATGTATGTTATGTTTTGAATGTCTATGATCCACCATTATACATGTCATGTAGAATATGCATGCTTAGACTAACATGAATAAAGATGTTTGATTTGTGATGTCATGCTATAATGTTACCATGCTTACATGTTTAATTCATGTTCTTATAGTTTACACACATAAATGCTATTTTTACACTTAACAAAAGATTAATTAAGATTCTGACCACTTACCGACGCGAGGAAGGATTTCTTCGAGTGTGTTCCATCCCTAAACCTAGCATATTGGACCTTTGACTTGGAATTGAGTGTCAAGATTGACCCTTAAGTGAACTAAGCTTTAGGAGTGATCCCACTTCACTAGTAAGGGTTTGAATTTCTGAAAAAATCTCTGTCCCTAGACCCAAAACGCAGAGGGTAAACCCATTTCGATTTTTACTACAACTGTGAATAATAAATTTGTGAATCATGTAATAGTTGGAAGTGCTTGACATAGTTGTCTTATTTATTAAAATAATGACTTAAATATTTGGGATGATCTACTAGGCTTTAAGGTCACCCTTTTTTTCTAATCTTTCTAGAAATTAATAAATCAAGGCTACATGTGTAATGCCCCAGAATTTTGTCAAATAATTAAATAAATTAATTTCAAAATTAATTTATGGGTGCAAATTGTGGGATAACACACTAAAAATAAAATAAATTATAGTTATAGTGAAAATC
>JAJIYU010008788.1:0-17701 GCA_030144865.1 Tinospora cordifolia | reverse complement strand
ATAATCTGGGTGTAGCTACAGATGATACTCGAGCATATCTGTATGCAGTGACTTGCCAGCCAGACATCTTACGCCAGATCAGAGATGAGCAGAAATCCGATGTATGGATTATAGAGCTGATAGAGGGCGTTAAGGAGGGCAAGCGGTTTCATTAGAGGTGGTGGATTGAGTAGTGTACCTTCTTATTCCAGCCATTTTCTATAAATGTAACTCCTTGTCAGTATTTGCCTCGTTAGATGTTCATTCTATCATGACTCTAGATTCATGTCTCTAGGTTTTGGATTTGTTTAGTGGCCTAAAGTTTTTTCTTCTAGGTTATTTTCATGCATGGGTACAGGATTTGGCCTCAAAGCAATAAACAGTAAAACATGCATATCACACAATCATACAATCAAGCTAGCACAACAAGGTTTCAAGCTTCCACCTAAGCTTCCAGGTTTAAGTGTCCCATGCCACTCTACCCCTTCCACTTAGGCTTTCATTCAAAATGGAGTTGCACCTAAGCAATTTCACAAATTACTCAATAACTAAGGTTCCCGAGCCCACTATACTCCATCGTCCCATACTAGCGAGCATAGAGAAACTCGCTCTGCCAAAGTTACTGATCATTCACCACACATGGTCCATAATTCTCTAAGTTCAGGCTTCCTTTATACCCCAAAATTCCTATGCATCCCATACTACATAGAAATCGAAAGATACAGAAGTTTCTCGGTCTCGTATCCTGATCAAACAATTTTCTATTTTCACATGAGTTTCCGTCTCTAACCTATGCCCTTGAGATTTATGTTTTTGATCCACTTTGCCACCCTTGGCTACACCACGTTTCTACCTAGGGTTTTTCTCTGGACCTAGGGTTCAATCTGGTTGACTCACAACCTTTGTCTAGTCAAGATACCATATTTGGCATCTTTTTCGACTTCTATTAACTTTCTTGCCCCAATTTTTCACCTTCTAATTTTTCTTTTATAGAAAATAAGAGTATTCTTGAACTCTGACTACTCATATAAGCTGGTGGGACAACCTCCAGATCGGGCGGCGAAACCGAAGTCTATTTAGCAACTGCTCTGTCTACAGCGGGATAACGCACCTCCCTTTCAATGTTTAGCTTTACTCAGGACAAGGTTTATCCACTATCAGCTCAACCTATAGTCTTTGTATCCAAACAAAACATTTCAAAATATATTTTTCCATTTTGAAAGCACTTTCTAAAACATTTTTCAATTTTCAAAAATAGGAGGTAGGGCACTAAAATTTTAATTCAATTCATGTGAAGCCCTAATTTGGGTTTCTAACTCTTGTCAACAACTACTGTTTGACTCTCTATTTCTAGCCTAATCAACACATGCTTAGGCTTAATTTTCTATTTTAAGCCCAAGGCACCTAAAGCTTAGGCTTTGATACCACACTTGTAACACCCCCAACCCCCACATTCTTTGAGTATTGGACATAACCACCATTCTTTGACAGTGGACTTAACCATTTGGCGAGTTGGGTCCATGTTATTTTACAAGTGACACACACTTGACTTTCTATTTTTTATTACCTCATGCCTTAGAGTAAATTCAAGAATACAAATTTTCACTTAATAAAATCAACGCAATTGAAGGTAAAGAAAAATTCAACTCCTTTATTCATAAAAAAGAAAATACATAACTTTCTAATGCAAAAGTAAATTGTTAAATTGTTGATCAAAAGAAATTCATATCCTCTAAAATAAAAATTAAATTTCAGTGGAAGACCTATTCAAAATTGGACAACATGCCCTTACATTAAAAGGAAACTTTAAAAAAATAGAAACTTGCTAAAAAAGAAACTATCCAAATTTTATGGTCTTGATAATTTAATTTCTTGAAAAAAAAAGAGGAAGGGGTGAGCACAAAGCTCAATAGATCTTTTTCAAACAACCATTTTTCAAATTTAAACCAATAACACATTCATATTTCAAACACTTGCATACATTAGGCGTTTCAAGCAGCCCTATGTTTAAAGTTGAGACTTTAGACCAAAAAGGATTTTTAAGCCCTTGATGTTCTTAACAAAGTACCTCGTTAGAGTGAAATATGGTTTTTCTTAGCCAATTTCATTGGACCTTTGAACTTAAGGGAGCTTACCCACCAACCAAGTAATTTGGTCTTAAAACCATATGAACTAATCATATGAAAAGAACATCCATTGCAACCCACATGTTTGCTATGATGGTACGAGGTTATTTTCACCATCTTCTTTTATTAAATCTTGAATCATCAATTAAGCTTCAAAATATGAAACTAAGATCAAAAAAATTTAGAATATGAATAATCTGAAAATCAAATGATGAAACAACCATAATCATGCATCATTCTTTGAAACAAAGGCTAAGCATGATACTGAACATGGCATGAATATTATGAATGTATAAATCTGAACAAGGATCAAATCTGAAACTGAAATATACTTTAGAATACTAGAATTGAAATTATTTTGATTTCAAAAGCCAAACAAACAACGAACATGCTAGTAATTTGAATAAGAAAAAGGGGTGTTCAAGAAATCACTTCCACCTTATATGTTTTCTCCCCAAAGTTTAAGCAAGATTTCCCAATGTACAAGCACCAAGAAAATCACTCAGGATAAATACCCAAACCAAGAACTTCTCACACACAAGAGGGAAAAGAAAGGTGAGAAAGGGGTGCCAAGAAGAGGGCTTAGAGAACAAGAGGAAATCTCAACTCTTGTTTCTTGAGATGAGAGGAATTGTGAGCATGGGGGTTTATATAGGTTCAAAAGGGTATAAAATGGTAAGTTTGTGGTGTTCTCCCTGTAGAAAACTTGCCAATTCTTCAAAATTTTGTGCCTCCCAAGTATAGGAGAATAGCAAGTATATTTGGAATTTGGAAACCAATTTTCAGATTTTAGAAACCATTTTTTCAAATTTTTCGGTTATTTTCCTGTTTTATTTTCGGAGCCTTTGATCTGGATGCTCGAATCATCCTCGAGTGCAGCACGTGGATCTTTGTTTGCGATCAACAAACTGCGCTTGCATTGTGCACCGTTGGATTAGGGGGATCGATTGTAGGCCGTTAGATCACGGTGATTCGGTGCATCCGTGCGTTAGTGTGACATTGATTGCGATCGTCGGATTGGGCGGATCGATTGTGGACCGTTGGATCGTAGTGATTCGATGCATCCGTGCATTTGATGCAAACTTGATCGTGGCCGTTGGTTCGTAGATCGTGCGGATTACGTGTTTCTGGCCGTTGGATGTTGTATACATTGCCCAAAATTACTTTCTAAAGTATCTATCATCCGGAATTTGCTAATGATAAATCCAATTTCACTTTCTCTATATTTTTCCATTCTTCATTTCATATATTTTTCTCTATATTTATTTCATATTTTTATTTTCAGAGAGGTAAAAATAATTATTTATGTATATATATAATTTACTCTACTTACTTTATATTTGATAATTAACTCCATAATTGTTCCATTATATGCATAATAATAAAATAATTCTTATACAAATAATATTTAAAAATTCTACTTACCTCATATCATTTGTTAGATCATCCTAATACTAAGATTTCATCCACCTCCAATTATTTTAGAATCTTTCTAAATAAATCTTATTTCTCATTTTTCTTAAATAATTTTTACCCAAGAGTGTCAAGAGACCTTTACTTGTTCATCGACTTTATTTATTTTTAAGTTATTTGACAAAATTATGATGTATTACAGTAGAACCCCTTACCCCTTTTAGTCTTAACGTCAATTACGACCAAAAAGTTGCTTGAATCACTTAATGCATGAAAGTGTTTAAATTTGGATGTACTGATGATTTGAAATAGTAACAGTTGTTTAATGAATGATCGACTAGGCTATGTGTTCACCTCTTCTTCTTATTTTTCAAGAGTTTGAAATGCATGATCAAGCTTGCTAAGGAATTAGAAAGTCTATTTTTAGAAAATTTCTATGTAAGGGCATATTGCCCAAATTTTGAATAAAGACTTATGCTAAATTTTTGTTTTAAATTTTAGAGTTATGTACTCTTTCTTTTGATTATATGAATTCAACAATGTATTTCTTTCTTTTATAAATAAAGAGTTTGAAGTTTTCCTTTATTCACTTGTATTATCTTATTAAATTTTAAACTCAGTGGAGGTATATTTATGAGTATTTCAATAAGTGTTAGAATAAAGGAATTGAGATGCGAGTTGTGTACTTGTAAATGTAACATAGGACCCAATCCGCTTGGTGGTTAAGCTCAAACTTGTCTCTTGGGGCTTGGGGTTTACCCAAATTTAGCCCTAAAGTGAGCTTTGTTTCATTTTGCACCCAAATTTCACTGAATAAATGATAAATTTCATTTAATTGAGTATAGAGAATTCAAGGTATTACAAAACCATCCCCTTTGCCCTTGAATCTCTATATAAAACCCTAGTGCTCTCATTCTCCTTATCCCAAAGTAAGAGTTGACATTTACCTATTGACTTTCTCTAGCCCTCTTCTTAGCAAACACTTTTCACTTCTCTTATGTTCTTGAGTGTTTCAAAGTGAGAAGCTTAGTTTATTTAGTCTTTTTGAGTGTGCTTGGATTGGAGTATTAGATGTTTGGGAGAAAGGAAACTCTGCCAGATTTTTTACAAACTAGCAACTAAGGTGGATAAGATTTCTTGAACTTCTACTTTACTAGTTTGGATTAATGACATGCTAATGCTTTATAACACCCCAAGTCCTGTATTCTTTCAATTTTTGGACATAACCATTGTTTTGATAGTGGACTTAACCAGACAGGCGGACTGGGCTGGTATTACTTTACAAGTGACTCACACTTGACATTCTATTTTAATTATCTTACGCCTTAATGCAATTCAAAAGTACTTGACTCAATTTTAGGAATTAAATCAAATAAGGCAATAATACAAAAGATAAAAGAAATTCATATACATTATTAATTTAAATAAAGTGGTGTACATAACTCAATCTTAAAATAAAACTATTACAACAGAATATTCAAAACTTGGGTTGCATGCCCTTACATTTAAATATAGAAACTTTCTAAAAATAAAGAAACTATCACAATTTACAATGTCTTCATACATGTTCAATTTCTTGAAAATAAGAGGGGAAGGGTGAGCACATAGCCCAATGAATCCTTTTTAAACAAACAATTTTTCAATTTTGACTAAACACACATCCATATTTCATACACTTGCATACATTAGGCATTTCAAGTAACATTTTGTGCATAGTTGGCCCTTGATGTTCTTAAAAAAATACTTGCTTAGAGTGAAAAAGGCATTTTTTTAGCCAATTTCATTGGACTTAAGGCCTAACCTATATTCTAAATATTTTAGGACATCACCCATGTGAACTAATCGCATGTAAAGAATATTTATAGTAACCCACATGTTCACTGTGATGGTACATGGTTATTAATCATCATCATCTCATAATTAATGTCATATTCAACAATCATAAAATAGGAGAAATAAAATTCAAATTATAAACAATCTAAAAATCAAAGCATGAATCACCCAAAAACATGCGCCAAACATTGAAATAAACCTAAATATGGTACTACACATGGCATGGATTTATGAATGCTTAAAACATGTTCATGTACTAAACTAAAATTGAAATCATAAATTAAATTTCTGAAATTGAAACATGAATGATTTCTAAAAATTAAACATGCAATGAACATAGTATTAATCTAAAGAAGAAAAGATGAGGTTTTAGAAATCACTTCCGCTTTATGAAGCTTTTTCTCAAAATTTCAGCAGAGGTTCCTTTCTTCAACACTTAAAGCACTTTAAGACCACTCAAGAACACTCAATCAAATACTCAAACACTCAAGAATACCTTAAGATCACTCAATAACACAAGGGTTTCCAAGAAGAAGGCTAGAACAAGCTAAGAGGAAAGCGTCATCAACTCTTTGCTTTGGGATGAAGAATAAGTGTGTACAAGGTAAATTTCTATATATTTTCAAGAGCACCTGGGGGCCATGGTTTTGGCAACTTTTATTATGGTCTCCTCACATGTGACGGCTAAGTTTTTGCACATAACACACATAGAGGAGGGCTAGGGTTTTTGCATAAAGGTTATGGTGGTCATTTCTTCTCATGGCGCCCAGATTGGAGCATTTTGGTTTAGGAAACTTTCTAGTTTGTGAATTTTGGTTTTCCCTTTGTGTGTGACAGCTAGGGTTTAGAGTGTGAGCATGGTTCATCATTTAAAATCTTCTAATTAGGGTTGCTCACATGTGTGCACACACACACATACGTGGATCGATTTTAGCATAATAGGGTATGGTGCATATGATCAAAGTGTGGTGTACATGAAATCATTCTTCATGGTTTCTTGTAGATGTGGTATACTTGATCACTTGCATGGCACATGGGATCATTCTATGTCACAACCCCTCATTGGGCCCCCAAAACCCCCCTCAGGACACTCTGGGCTAGGTGGTGACTCACAAGGTACTATTCCCCCCCCACCCTTTGGGATTTTATTTTGCCTCCATGGAGTTTTGATCTTGAGACATAGGGGATTCGTACCCAAAACATTCCACATCCGTTACCATTGAGCCATTGGCTGAATGGTAGGTGATGAGGAATGAATTTAGTACTTAACCCCTAGGGTCTTGAGTTGAATCTCCGCGAAGGCATGTTAAAACCCCTAGGGGAGGGTACAATACCTTTGAGTGAACACTTAGCACAAAGTGCCCTGAGGGAGGGTTCCATGGGCTCAAGTTGGGGTTATCACATTCTACATGATTCCAAATAAGGAAAACATCCCATTGAGTTTGTGTTGGATGAGGGTGTACATGATCATGGTGTTCCACCCATGTGGTTTGCACATGTTTAGGGGTGGCCATGAATTTATGGGTCTATATGAATTAATGCTCATTTTCAAGCTATCATTTGGCTAGGGTGACCCTCATTTCATTTACAATTGAGCTGATTTTTGGATATGTTGTCTAGTTGATCACTTCATGGCATCTTGTGTCATTTCAGGTCATTCTGAGGTCAAAAGTTTCACTAAATGGGGTTTGGACTTATTAAATTTATCCCTGAACTGGACCTGCTTTCATTTCTCATCCAAAATCAATCAAATGAAATTTGAATTGTTTCATTTTATTTAGTACCAGATTACACGATTGCTTTAATATCAATTTATCATGCATATTTAACTTTAGTCCATCATTCATGATTGAATTTTCAGATTCATGTATATGCCATGCACATGCATCCATGAAACAATGCCATGATAGATTGTGCAATGTTTAGGCATAGTTGATATACGATGCATGTTTATGATGTTTTTATGCTTGAATGTTACATGTAAGCATGCTGTATTATATTTCCTTTATTTTATGATCCATGTGTATGAGATTAAATAAAAGATTTTGATACTAAGAAGCACGTACTGTCATAGTACTCCAAAGGGATGCTATGAGTGTTCTTTACATATACCTTGGGTATATGGTTTGTCGTACTGTGTGTATAGGGCATAGTACAAGATACTTGGAATGTGGACAAGAGTCCCTAATTCTAATGGAATGTGACAAGATAAATTGTCCTTCCACTCAAAGAGGATGTATTTTGGATAATAACATCTAGGGATTGGAGCCCCTTTCAGTCAAACATACAATCATGACCGAGAAAATCCTTGAAACACTTAATATATGCAAGCATTTGAATTTGAATGTGTTATTAGTTTGAATTAGTAAACTGCTTGTTTTAAGAATGACCCATTGGGTTTTTTGCTCATCCTTTTCTTTTTATCTTTTTTAGGAAATTGAACACGCGATGAAGCAGGCTTGAAATTCAGAATGCTTAGTTTTAGAAAGTTTCTATTTTCTATCTTGATGTAAGGACCTGTAGTCAAAATTTTGAATATTTAAAATATAAGACTTCCACTAAAGTTAAATTACTAATTTGGAGATTATGTATTCTTTCTTTTAGTGTCTTCAATTCAAGTTATGTACTTGTTTCTATTTTATTAAATCAAAAAAGACTTGAAAAGTTTTCTTTTATCTCTTATGCAAATTGCATTTGTATATGTTACTTAAATTAATAAGGCTTGGGATAATTGAGATAGAAAGACAAGTTGTGTACTTAAAATTGTAATAGGACCCAGGCTCGCCTTGTGGTTAAGTCCAATTGAAAGTCTTGGGGGTTGGGGTGTTACATGAGACAACCTCTAGATCGGGTTGCAAGATCAAAGTTTACTTAGCAACCGCGCTTTCTAGAATGAGATAACTCATCTCCCTTTCAATGTTTAGCTTTACTCATTGGCCACAGCTTAGAGTAGACAAAAGAGTTATGTCGACAAGAGGAGGAGACCCTTTGAATTTCAAGTAGGTGATAGCATGTTCTTGAGGATAAGTCCTCATAAAGGGATAAGAGGTTTGGATATAAAAGGAAGTTATCACCCAAATTTATCGTTTCGTTTGCGATACTTAATAAAATTAGAGAATGCACCTACAAATTTGACTTACCGAACCAAATGTCCTTAGTACACGATGTGTTCCATATGTTGATGTAGAGGAAGTATGAACTCAATCCCTCACACATAATCCTTCGGGAGGAAGTGAACATCCAGAACGATGCCACTTACGAAGAAGTGGCAGTTAGGATCCTCGATCGCAAGGTGCAAAACCTGATAACAAAGAATATTTCCTCAATAAAGGCTCTTTAGAAACAACACAGAATTGAAGAGGCCACCTGGGAGTTGGAAACCAAGATGATTGCCACGTACGCAGACCTTTTTGCTAGAAGTACCTGACAGAATGATACCCGAGTGAATTAGTACAAATTTTAAGGATCAAATTTCTTTTAAGGGGGGGTATGTTCTAATACCCTAAAGAAATTTTGAAAATTAAATAAATAAGAGTTTGAAAATAAATAGCATGTTGTTTAACTATATTTTGTAATTAACAAGTTTCACTTTGTTTTAATGTATAGAAAGACAATAAATTGGAAATGAAATGCAAAATGGAAAGAAATGGTGTAGAAGCGAACCAAACAACACGAAACCACGATCTTGCATAAACCCAACCAAGTCCATGGTCCTCACAGGAGGACCACGGTCTTGAATCAAGATATCAAAGAAGAAATGCAAGACTACAATCCTCCATATGAGGACCATGGTCCTACGACTTTGTAACATCCCGTAATTTTACGGTCGTGCCACGTCGTGAGCGAACAATAGTAAATAAGTTAATCGCTCGCTCGCGCGAAGGCGCGAGTGATGCGAAAAGGAAATCTATTGTTTGATTGAAATATAATAATACTAATAATAGTATGATAAAAAGATAATTTATGTTTTATAGATATGTATAAATACTGAAAACAATTAATTGAGGGTTATTATGAAGTAGTGAAAAATAATAAATAAATAAATACATTTTAGAAATAATATAATTTATGCTCAAGAAATAAAATGAAAATTTAGAATTAGATAATTTCAAGAAATTAAATTTAATTAATTAAATAAATGAGATGCAAAATATTAGTATGAAATAAATCTAGAAAAATAAATAAATAAATTTTGAGTTAAAAATTTCAGAGATTAACATATATATATGAGCATACATATTTTATACAAAATAAAGATGGTTAAAATGACAAAATAAAGATGGTTAAAATGACAAAATAAATATAAGCTTATGTTTTACAAAGAGGGGTGTGCGTGCAAACAAGAAAGGAGTGAGGCGTGGTGGCTTGTGGCGTACTGGAGACGCCAGAATAGAAGAATCAACTCGAAAATTCGGGGCGGTGAAGATGGTGCGAGAACAATCAGGTGCTTTCGGATTTGGCAGTGGCCGGCTAATGAAGTATAAATACAGGAGAGAAACAGAGCAACGTTCTGTTGCTGTTGCTGCCGTTGCCGAACAGAGGAAAGAAAAGAAAACGGAGCAAGGTCTGTTTTATATAATGGCAGCTGCTCAGTGGTTGTTGCTGCCGGATGAAGAGAAACTAGTAGAACATGCAGTGCTGCAATCGGTGGGAATGAAGAAGGAAACATAGGAAGAGAAAAAGAAGACGACCGTTGGTGCTGCTGCAACTGAAAACAGGGGAGAGGATGGAAGCCAAGAACAGGCTGCTGCTAGTTGCAGCATGTTGCTGCTGCTCATGTGCTGGACGAAGAAGATGAAGAAGCAGCTTAAACAGGGGAGATGCACGCTGCTGTCGTGATGGTTGCTAAATGAAAGGAAGATGGAATGAAGAAGTGGAAACCGAGCAAGAGCACGGTGCTCTAATTCAATGACCGCTGCTGCTGCCAATCGTGGAAGAAGATGAAGAACTGAGGCTGTAGGGTGTTTGGATCAGTGAGGGTGCGTGACAAAGGAGAAGCAGAACGAAGAATAGAGCAAGGGGAAGTGCAAACGGATGTTGTTGCTGGTGCGCTCTAAAACAAAGAAGGAGCTGCCTGGTTGTAGTTTGTCAAACAGAGGGAAGAGGAGGCGATGCATCTGCTGGTGATGGCAGTTGCTACTGCGAGAAGGAAACGAAACAGAGAAGATGCAGCTGCCTCTGCTGTTAGTTCACGTGGTTGCTGCATAATTAAAACGGAACAGATGGTAATGAGGCTGGTTGCAGTCGCTGCTGCAATGAAGAAGGAGAACGGAGGAAGCCATGCTACAGCTACTGCAACTCAAGCTGCTACTGCTGTTCAACAAAAATGAAGAGGAAGGCCGTGCGGTGATGATGGAATAAGAACAGAGGAAGCTGCCGAGGGAATGAATGACGAGCTGCTGGAAAACGACAGGGAAGAAGAAGCAGAGAATGAAGTTGAATGGTTGGTCTTGATTTTGCTGCTGGAAATCAAATTAGTCTGTTTGATTCCATGGTGGGTGACCGTTGAGACAGTGTTGGAAATGTTCTTCATCAATGGAGGTTGACCGAACTATAGGTAAGAAAAAATTGAATTAGATTTTTGAATTATAAAGTTTAACTATGCTATTTGATAACCAAGGTGTAATGGGATGAATGTAAGTTAAATAATATCATAAGATAGTGTATAGAATCTATATACATTAGGATATCTTAATTAGAATTAAGGGTTATAAAATATTGAGAATTGAGGAACTAAAGAACTAATTAATGGGCCTTTCATTTATCCATTTAAGTGGTTAATTAGTAGTTAAATCAAGATCACTAAATTAAATATTCAAGTAATTAAACATCTAAATTAGGAAAATTATGAATAATGTCAATTAGATATGTTTGGCTAATAATGAAAGTATAGAGTAGCTTACCAAAATACTATAAAGTTTCAAATCAAATATAAGAGGCGAGGCATAACTAATATATATTGCCTAGAATGAAAGAGTCGATAAGCTACCTATTTTATACTAGTAAGAATTATGAACGAATGTTCACTTATGTAATTTAAGCATTTAAATTTAGATCAATTATCTAGTAGTCTAAGATCTAAATTTAGGAAATTAAATGAATATAAATTAATTGAAGGGACACTCAATGATAATCATAGCAAAAACTTTGTTGTTAAGAAAAGATTTGAAATCTCAGTTATAAACTAGACTATAGATTTAACTGATAGAAGTCTTATTTTATTCGTAACTGTTCTGTGAATAATTAGACTATAATAAAAGAAAGAGAGATTAACGAATATTTAACCCAGTAACAATACAAAAAGATTCCCAAAATTTGTCTAATTCTTCGTGAACATTAGTAGTAGAAAAATAATAGAGATATTGATTGAGAAATCATACACTATAATTACTATTGCAGATCGATTTTCTTAGGGTGATCATTCGCGACGAAGAGAAAGCCCTGAAGAATCGGCAAGACCAGGTGGGCATGATTTTCTCTCTCTCATGTATTATGCGGATTTAAAATTCAAAACATTTGTTTGAATAGATTCTAGGTTGTTAATATTTTTAGGAAATTTGAATTAAATTGTTGGTATTGTTGAATGTTGTGTGATGACTGGTTTCTTGATCTTGGCCTGCTTGTATATGAGACTATGCTCTTAGATTTCATCGTTTGATTATTTACCTTACCATGCCAATGTTGGACATTATTCGTTTTGCTTGCTATGATATGAATGATACTTGGTGTGATTGAATTAACTGTATTAAACTAAAAGAAGACGAAGGTTTATTAAGAATCCACGTACCGGTGCGATTGTCGTGTCGAAAGGCGGATCGTAGGTATTCCCGCCCTAGAGCTGCTTATATCAGCTCGAAGTCTTTGGGAGATTACATGACTCCATAGTGAGTTTCTCTCTCTTGGACTGTGATACTGAGACATGATTGATTTTAGATGGTACCGCCTGAGGCCTCTATGATTATGATTGAATTGGATCAAAGGGAATACCGAGAGGCATCTCAACCCTCTTTCGGTCTTAACTACAACCCAAAACCAAATAAATGTTTGAAACGCCTAATGTTTGAAAGTGTTTGTAATGTTTTGGATTGGGTCTATATAATGCCTGTGATGTGTAGGAATGATCCACTGGGCTTTCGAGCTCACCCATTATATTTTTCAGGTACACTTGGATGTAAGATCTATTGACCACGTCAGAATACCCGCACCATGATTTGGACACCTCATGGGGAGGTCGTCAGGGATAGGTGATTTGGAAATCCTGCTTTATATATTTCACTGGATTATTGTAACATATTTTCATTGGTTTAATTTCAATTGTTTCATTTTTCGATGGCTTTCCTCGTGTAACAAATTGGTTTAACTAAATAGTTTGAAAAGTATTTCTGTTGCTTTACTTAAGATTTATTTGAAAGACTTACTATGCTTTTCTATATTGTACATGGCACCTTTATGGACTTAGACTTGAGAATTAAAGATTATGAACTGTAATTTGAAGAAAAGATATTTTGACAGAAGAGAATTTTAGTAGCATCTCGATTTTCATTGGATGACGATTCACGTGCGGTAACACTTAAATGGACGTCCGGTTGAAAATTGGGGTGTTACAGACTTAAAGGACCTAGAACCACAAGACTGTGGTCCTCCATATGGTAACCACATTCCTGCGTCAAAATATTGACCAAGGTCACACATGGCGAAAACCCAAAATTGGTCATAAGGAACGAATTGGAAAATGCATTGCGGCCCACAAAACCTAATTGCCGTCTTTTGCGATTAAAAAGAGGTAAATTAGCAAGTTTTATGTGTTGAAACACCCAAACCTGCTAATTTTTACACACTAAAACTCTATATAAACACCCTTATGATCTCATTCTCTTCATTCCAACAAGAACTGACAAGTCCTTATTGCTCTCTCTCTCCCTCTACCCCTCCCTTGGCTCTCTCTCTCTCTCTCTCTCTCTCTCTCTCTCTCTCTCTCTCTCTCTCTCTCTTCTTGTGCTATTCTAAATGGCAATTGGTGTAGAAGGAATGAAGTACTCCACAATGCAATAGCAAGTGAGGAAATCTGAAAGAGATTCAACTAAAGCTTCAGAGGAACGAACCTACTGAGGTGGAAGTAATTTCTGAGTTTTTATTTATTTATTTAATTTCAATAAGATATTCATCTATGATTATTCTTCAATATGCATGTTTTATTTGAATCAATCATACATGTCATGCTTAGATCTCACATGCTTAGGTTTGCATAAATAAAGATGTATGCTATGTGCTACCATGATTGTAATACCCTAAAAAAATCATGTACTTAATGAAATGAGAAATTCAAAATTAATTTGATGAAATTTGGGTAAGAAATGAAATTGGGTTTATTTTAGGGGCAAATTTAGCAGATCCAAAAACCTCATTTAATGACCCTTTGGACCTCAGAATGACCTAAAATTTCATGAGATGACATGAACTAATCCAACTAGACAATATATCCAAAAAATCAGCCCAATTGACCAAGAATTGGATTTTCATTTGCCTAATACCCTTCAGTGGAGTCTAAATTGGCAAAGTAAATGAAATGAAGATCATCATAGTCAAAAAATGGTTTGGAAATATATATTAGTCTATTATGAACATAAAAATATTGATTAAAGTCCTAAATTCTTATTATATAAGTAGATATGAATTTTTATTAAATTCATGTGGACCCATGAATGCATCACCACCCATAAATGATCAAGTGCACCCATAGCCCATAAATCCCAAAACCGGCCACTTGTTTGAGTATGAGGGTGCACACATGTGAAGGAACCTAATTAGAAGTTTTTAAAAGTTTAATACATGCTCACAAGGGACCCTAGCCATCACACACAAGAAGAAACCAAAGAAACAAGAACAAGAAAGTTTCCTGAATCTAAAAACACACTATCTTGGCATCAAGTGTGAGGATTACCATCATATCCTTAAACTTTAAACCCTAGCCGTCCCCTTGTGATTTGTGTGCAAACCTAGCCATCATACATGAGGGGAAACCCTAATCAAAGTTACCAAAATTGTGGCCCCCTTTTGTCTTGAGAAATCTATATAAAACCCCTTGTGCACACTTGTTCTTCATCCCAAAGCAAAGAGTTGACACTTCCCTTTTTGCTTGTTCTAGCCCTTTTCTTGGCAACCTCTTCTCACCCTCTTGTATTCTTGAGCGATTTTTAAAGAGAAGTTAGGATTTTAGATTTTTTTTTTACATTCTTGAAGTTGTTGGCTTTCTTGAAGTCCATAGAAGAAGGGAACCTTTGCCGGATTTTCTACAAACAAGCAACTAAGGTCGATGGAATTTTCTATACTTCTACTTTACTAGTTTCAATTTTTAGCATGTTCATGCACCTTTTACTTTTAGTTTATTTTCAATTTTCTACATGTTTGATCACGATTTAGATTTTGATTATCATGTATGCATGTTTTAAGTATTCATGATATCATGCCATGCCTAGTTTTCATGATTAGGTTTAATTTGAATTATAAAGCATGATATGTATTGTTTTTATGCTTTTTAAATGTTTTAGTTTTAATTTTACTATTCTAATTTTTACTCAATAATATGTGAGAATTAAATTTAAGACTTTGAAGTTATGAACCATGTACTGTCATAGTAATCTAAGTGATGCTATGGGTCTTCTTTATATATATTAAGTGTATATGGGCTCATCATTGTGTATGGATGGGTACAACCCAAAGTAATTGGAATTTGAACATGAGATCCTTATTCCAATGGAATATGACGGGATGAATTGTCTTTTCATCCAAGATGGGAGTATTTTGATAAGAATATCAAGGGATTAGAACCCCTTTCAGTCTTAACGTCAATAATATCAAAAGATGTTGCTTGAATTGTCTAATTGTTTACAAGTGTTTGAATATGGTTGTATTTTTTATTTGAATTAGTAACTTAGTTGTTTATGGAATGATCCACTGAGCTATGTGCTCACCCCTTCCCCTCTTATTTTTTAGAAAATTGAATTATGAAGACTACTAAAAATTAGATAGGGTTTTAAATTTGGAAAGTTTACATGTAAGGGCATGTTGCCCAAATTTTGGATCATTTAAATTAAAACTTCCACTGAATTTAGTTTTTAATTTGAGTTATATACTCTTTTGGTTGTCTGAAATTTAAGTACGTACTTCTTTATTACTTTATTGAATAAATAAAGATTAAAGATTTTCTTTTATCTTCTTGTAATAATCTTATTAAATTAAATTTAAATTGTTTGGGTTGTGTGCTAATTATGAATTAATAAGACTTGAGATAATTGAAATAGACTATGATGCAAGTTGTGTACTTGTAAATATAATATGGCTCGGCCTACCTTATGATTAGCTAAACAATCAAGTCTCAAGGGTTGGGTGTTACAATGATGTCATGCTATGTGTTACTATGCTCACATGCTGAATTTAATTATATTGGTTTATTATTCCTGACTGTTATAACGAATGAAATATTAATGAAGAGAATAACCACATACTAGCACAATGTCCCATGGGGAATTGTTGTGGGTGTTCTTAAGATTAGAACTGTGGGCTTGTCTCTAATTCACATGGGCACAAGTCCCAAAATACTCAGATATTGGGTAAGGTCCTAAATCCATTGGAAATTGGCATAAAAGAGTACACATTTCCTTCTTTGATATGAGTTTTGATGAGAACACCAAGGTTTACCCCTTTTGGTCTTAACTATAACTATTAAACAAGAAATTGATTGAATCACATAATGTTTGAAAGTGCCTAACGTGTATGTCGTATTTGTTGAAATAATGAATTAAATATTTAGAATGATCCACTAGGCTTTGTGCTCATCCTTCTTTTTTAACTTTTCAAGAAACTAATAAACAAAGACAGCAGATAGCCACATAGGCATTATTTTACTTAGAATATTTTCATTTAGAAACTTTATTTAATTGTAGGGCGTGTTGGCCCTAATTTTGTCATTGATCTTAATAGACACAAAGGTTATGTACCTTTGAATTTTTTAAAAGGATTAATGATATGAAATTATTTCATTTAAATGTTTCAAAATTGTTATTTTTTTAATCATTGCATGAGTAGGGTTTCATACATCTTATGTTTAAATTAAAGTGATGAAATTTTTATTAAGATCACTTTTTACTTCATTAAGCAAAGTTTATGAGATAATGATATTCAAGAAATCCTAAAGATATGAGACTGAAATAGAAAGAGTAAAAGATAGAAATAATGTGACATCGGCCCGCGTACTAGCTGAGTGGTGAGGTCCATTCTCTCATAAACGAAAGAGAGGGATTCGAGGGAGGTGAGGTGTTACATAACTCCTTCTATAGACTCTATCCGAATTGTGATGTGAGTCTAGAGTCCCTGTCTGACACTATGGTCTTTGGCACAACATGAAGTCTCACTATTGCCTTCACATAGAGCGCTCCCAACTTATTGACTGGATCTATGGATCGCAAGGGTAAGAAATGAGCAACCTTAGTAAGACGATGCACAATCACCTTCATAGTATCTTCTCCCTTCTAGTTCATGAGTAACCCACTAACAAAATCCATTATGATGTTATAACAATCCAGTGGGTTTCTTATGTTCTACCTTTACCTACTGACAATTTAGAGATTTTGAGACATACTTAGCTATATCTCTTTTCATTCCTCACCACCAATAAGTCTTTTGCAAGTTTCAATACATATTGTCACCTCCTGGATGCAGAATATATTTTGTCTAATATGCTTCATCCAATATTGTAACACCCCAAAGTTCTTAAACGCACACAACTCGGAAATGTATATTTAAAAATTATGAAATAAATATAAAAATGTGTGAAAACATGTTTTAAATGACTATTATATGGTATGGTATGGAAATAAAATAAGTTTAGATGTTTAAAAATGGGAAAATGCTGGAAAACACATGGAAAAACTGGGTTTCATGCTGGTGACCGCGGTCACCAAATAATGACTGCGGTCTTCAGTGGAAAATCTCGAAAAAAGTTAGGTCACCATGGTGACCACGGTCCGTAAAGTGCCGACCGCGGTCATTATGCGAAATTTAAACAGTTTGGAGCCCTAAACTCGTTATTTCACGCACAGAATTTCCCGAGTTGAGCCAGAGTTCCAGAGAGACGATCCAGAGCTGATTCAAGGAGGAGTTAAAGATCTAAGGTAGGAATCTAAACTTTTAAATCATTTAAGTTTCAATTCTATCGATTCATTCAGATTATATATCTAAATTAAGGGTTTTGAGGGTTTTGATTGCATAAAATGATCCGGAACCCTATGAGCTCGGATCTTCCTTCTAAACTGACAAATTATCGATCTAGAACTGAATTCTAGAAGTTTTGA